>MU224923.1:1468334-1496115 GCA_018584345.1 Thuja plicata
GTACCTCCAATAATCATAAAGACTTGAACAAAAACCCACGGCCATGGATATTGTCAACAGGTGTAACAAGAAGGACATAGACAATGGCTTGGCTGGTGGAATGCTTGTGAGCTGGTAAAGTCACCTTGATATTGGGTTTTTCTAGGCCAACGGGGGTGTTCCTTGAAGTCTTTGCAATAGGATATAGTTAATTAATAAACATTTAGATAAAAGGCTCTAGCATCCATACTCACAATGCTATGGATCCCTAAGAATGACACTAAATTTATGCCAGCATTGATTGCAATCAGACCTAGAAGACTTCTAACAAGTGGATAATAACTGACTCTTACCATGCATCAAAATAAAATGGTTTATTCCTCAATAAATGAATCCACTTAACATTGCATACATAGGGGTAAGAGGGACAACATACTCGTGCGATCCATAAATGGTTTATCAGCTATAGGGAAACATACAATACATTTTAACTTGTATAAGTAGATCATAAAAGCATGGTCGAATATAACAACTACCCTAAAGGAAACATGAATCAATTAGAAGATGTATTCCCATTGGGTAACAAAGTAACTACTTGTAAGGAGCATGACAATAGGTTTGTAAATAAGAAATGAAACAATGATTTTCTATGCACAACCTCAAAGGATAAGGAAACTTGTAAATGAACATACTTAGTTATCCCTTACAAACCATAAATAACCCACATATAACAAAGAGCATAGAAAGAGATTTTTTAATGCATTATAACATAGACACATTTTTATCCTTGTATCGGGTAGCTTGACTAGGGGCCTTACAGTTACCTCTGGTGCAAGTATTAGACATATTTCTCAAGGCTATAAGATTTATGATACCTAAAAGTTCCTCCCTACTAGACAACAGTGGCATACTGCCCGTGATAAAGCATCACTTTCTTTATGCTAGGGTTTCTGCAGATTACGGCATATGTTCTCATTACGGCGTATGTTCTCATATTGACTAATATCAATCAGGCCATCTTAGGGTATACGCCTCTAGTCATGTAATATGCTCTTAACCAAAGGCTAAAATACAAGACATTTATTGAAATTGATAATAAGATTGTGAATGTCCAGGTTCCAGACAGTTTGTTCAATCCCTCAATGAGGCATTTAAAAAGACACCAACCATTGCAAAATTCATTGGCATATGACCTTCAATAGATAGGGTCAAAGCTTCAATGAGACAACAGTGGCATACTGCCCGTGACAAAGCATCACTTTCTTTATGCTAGGGTTTCTGCAGATTGCGACGTATGTTCTCATTACGGCGTATATAAGACATACAAGACATACCTCAAATGGTGAGTATGGTGTATGTTCTCATTACTTTCTTTATACAAGACATACCTCAAATGGTGAGTACGCGGTGGCAGCTTGTTGATGAGTACGCGGTGGCTATACCCTAAACATGAAGGAAACCAGCTAAATGAATTGCAAACCGGCCCGGAGGTGTGATGAACGAGCTGTTGGATTCTTCAGTTGTGACTGGTAGCTGGATTCAATACAACAAGAGCCCTCTTCGCGTGCAGAATGGTATAGTTTCCTTCCGCTCGCATGCACAGCTCAATCACAAATGAGCCTTTCTGTTTCTTTCTTTTTTGTTTATAATCAATAGGGTGTCGCAATTACAACGGTATCGTTGCTATTGCGACAACGTCGGGGGCACTTGAAAAAAAAAAAAAAAATCACACACAAATGGTAGTGCCATCACAAATTGGCATCAAAATTTGACCCCAAATGTTGTAGTGACTTTTTCTTCATCGCACATCTATACTTCTTATTTTGCCCATAACTCAAAGAGAACATTATGATTCAAAAGAATAATAAAATTAGAAGGGGAGCCAAACCACCTTTGGGTATCTTATTCGATAGAGATGGTAGATAAAAAAAATTCATTTTAAGGTGTAAAATTGTACATTTTTAGTTGTCTACTTCTAATGGTTCTCCTTTTGTGAGTCCCACTATATATAGACAATTAGTTGGAAATTTGTTGCTTTTCACCATTACTAGACCAAATATGATGTATGCAATGCGCTTGGATTATAGGTTTATGACAGACCTAAGGAGACACATTGGGGTATTGCTTAAAGGATTCTCAAATATCTTAGAGGAACGAGTCATTATGGTATTTATTTTCAACATTCCAAAGTAAGTTGGAACCACAAGTCTTCTTATGGTTATACATTTAGTCTTGGTTTTGCAATCATTTCTTACAAATTCAAGAAACAAACCACTATATATCTTTCCACTCCAGAGACCAAATACAAAGCTACCAGTTTTGTTTCTTGTAAAGCTATTTGGATGAGAAGAATGTTACAAAATCTGCAACATCATGATGATCCCAAAATGTTGTATTGTTACAATCGAAATACTATTCAGATTAGTAAAAATCCAATATTCCATCCTACATTAACATCTAACTTCACTACATTCATGAATTGGTTGAGCTTGCATATTGTCCCAATATGACACCAATTACTAATATTTTCAGAAAGCCCCTTCCTTGTGATCACTTTCAAACAATTATAAGTTTACTTAGTGTTTGTCCCAATACTCATTATGGGAGACAAATGGGATAACTAAAGAATAGTTTTTGCTTATTTTCTTGCATTATAGAATATAAATGGGACAATTAAAGATTTTTTTTCTTGTTCTCTTGTGATGTTCATTATGGGGGAGAATATAAGATAATAAACATTGTTAAATTATTAGTTCTTAGAAGTTATTTTAGTAATTTGTAGTTGTGATTAGTTGCTTAGTTGGATTTTTTTTAATCCTATTATATAAATATGTAAAGTTGGTCAATGAATTGTGTGTGTGTGTGTGTGTGTGTGTGTGTGTGTATATATATATATATATAAAATTGCTCTTCAATTAGCTTAGCATTTTTGTTACACCGTTACCCTAGAAACATACTATAGATACAAACACTAAAAGAGGTGCAACTTATAGAGTTAAAATTGCAAAGTGAACAATTTTAAATTTTACGAATACCCTTAAATATATTTGTTTAACATTTTAAGCATTACACTTCAAAATTTTGTATGCTTTGAATATTATCTCAAAGAATGCTTCATTAAAAGAAATAAGCAGCAAAATGTTCTCTTACTACCAAAAATATTCATTATGAGGTAATGGAAACAAATTTTGACATAGAATAATGTTTGAACAATGCTCACACGTGTTTAAAATTTCTACCTCTAAGAGTAAATTGAAAAGTGTATACATCTAACGTTGTTATGTGTGATAAGATTTTATATATTTCAACCCAAACTATATACAAAAGCAAGTTTGTAAAGTTTTATTTTATGTTCATGAGTTTATTTGAATAATATTAAATAGGAATGTAAAATAATGTAAAATCTCCATTTTCTTTGTCATGCAATTCATAATTTCTTTCATACCTTGGGGTTCATCTCAATTGATACCCTAAATCACTATTTAATTAAAATCAATGTTTCTACACTAATCCATTTCATGAGATCCATGTGCACCTTTGAAGATTTGGATTGATGGTATGGTTTAGCTCCTCATCAATTAATCAATCAAATAGGTGGGAGTATGATGTCATAGCATTGAAGATATCCCTTGAAGATTTAAGATTTACAAGCAAAACCTTAGGATGTAACTATTGGCTTCAAAAAGTTTATGTGCTTCATTATTTTCATGTGTTCTATATTGAACCTCATAGATTTTGGTTTGCAATCTTCATGCTATTATGTTAAGGGCTTCAATTCGTTTTGGTCATGAAGTTGATTGTGATGATCTTGTGCTAAATTTATGAAGGTTAAACTACTCAAGTCCATAATTATGACTATCAGAATGTCTTGCCTTATAATATTAGACTAATCCTTGTCAAATCATATGTAAATTTGGAAAGCTCTATAACTGCATGTAGCAAGGTGAACTTGGTGTACTTGACCTCTAGTTTTGGGTTGGTTTGGCATATTATAGTTAAAAAACCATGGTTTGCATTTTTAGATTTTTATATTACCACATCTTTCCTTTATACCATGATCTTATTTCTTTAAAACTTATTGACTTGCATATCTTTAGTTACCATTTTATTTGGATTGGTAATATGATTCATTTTATTAATATGAAATAAAGTATTACAGTAGTAACAATATGAGTTTCTTCCACCAATAAAGGAACTGAAAAACTACCCCAGCCAAACTTGCATCTACATCTTCCTGAATCCCCTACACTACTGAGATTACATGAACAACATCTCAAAATAGCAACACATCACAAAACAAATTGTGGACTAAACAAAAAATACATAATTCCCCTATATGCACAAGGTCGACCATTACAACGTAACAAACAAAAAAATAGAAGGATAAACCCGACTACAAACTCTATTGGGAGGATGACATCAAAATCTAGAAGAAAATATCAGGGGGATTTACCCCTTAGATTCTTGCCGCTTATTTCTCCAAGGACGGACCAAGTCATTGTGCCAATTATCTTTGAGCTGGAAGGCCATCTACTTCTCACTCGCCTCATTCTCCACCTGAGCCAGCTCCTCCCTTTCATGGAGGAAGTCCTTTAAAGCTACCTATCAAATGCTATCCTCAACTCTTCTTTCTACAGTGGTTGTGTTTGCAGTCTAGATAATGAAGGGGAAAATGTCTCCTTCATTACCCTTGCAGTCGCGCCAGTCCAAATCAATTACAAGGCTCTTCATAGAGACTTTGCAAGGTATTGTTGCAGATTGGTTTTACAACCTTGCTACAGGAGCCATTACTGATTGGGACACGTTGAAGACCAAGTTTGAAGAACGTTTCAAGTCTGCTGAGGATGAGCATGTTTTGCTTGCTCAACTAACACAAATAAAGAAGGATGCTCAAGAGGGTATGCGTGAATTCATTGCCAAGTTTAACAAACTAGAAAACCGGATTTTCACTGCTTCACAACCAACCGTAGAGAACTTGAAGTGCTTCTTCATCAATACTCAGCTTCTAGAAGTTATTTTCTTGTTGAGAAGAGTCATTCCTACTAGTTTGGCTAATGCTCAAACTCTGGCAATAGATATTGAAGATGATCTTATCATGGTTGGTAAGATATGTAAGGAGCAGACAAAAGGAAATTCCTCCAACGAAAATTCTGACCACGATGTTTCAGCTTCAGGTAGTACAGATCACATGGTTCAAAAGCTAACAAATAAGTTACTTTCTCTCACAAAGAAAATATCTCAAGGATATTTCGCTGCTCCGTATAAAGATATCCCATGAAGGACATTGCACTTGAAGCCCCGCCAAGCAAACCAGCCATGGGGTATTATGATACTGATCAAACTGGTTCCATACCAAATGATTATCAAATGAACAACATTGCTTCTCTATACAATGAAAATGATGAAGCAGCCGGCGACTCTAACATCGGGTATGTGCATTAAGAGGATACAAATCCTGAAGAGAGTTTCGGGCATGCCTATGTAGTTATGACACGTTCAATATTTCCATGGTTCCGAGGGAATTTAATGATAAAACAGATTCACTCGCATCTTTGGCAACTCTCTTGATTCCTCATACGAGTTTTAAGAAAGATAGGTATACCATCCAGATGGTATATAGCCCAAGTGTTCCTAACAATTATGATCACTTGAAGGTCTTCAATGATGATCAACAGATCATCAATTTTTTGGAAATAAGAGATAATTTTGATGAATTATATTTTGAAGGTAGTAGATATCCTCCTCGTGAGAACATTTCAGAAAATGATCCTAAGATTGATGAGGAGTTCATTCAGCTTAAGGACAATAAAATTCCTACAGCTTTCGTCTCATTGGAACGATCGTTTGATAAACATGATCGATATGTCAAAAATCAATAAGAGACTGAATCAAGTTCTACCGTGGAGTATGAAAAATACAATCTTGGATCAGTCATTGATCCAAAGTGTAAATATTGGTGAGTGTTGTTCACCGGAGGAAAGAGACCAATTCATTGATCTCTTGCGTCAATCCATGGATGTGTTGGCGTATTCATATGATGACCTGAAGTCATTTAGGCCCAAAATGGTACAACATGACATTTCGCTCAAGTCAGGGCTGCCCCATTTAGACAGAAGCAACGTCAATATAATCCAAATCTTTCTAGTACCATTTTGTCATAAATTCAGAAGATGTTGGATGTCAAGATAATCTTTCCTATTCAACATTATGCTTGAGTAGCTAACATTATTCCAGTGCGTATGAAGAATGGTGAAATTCGCATTTGTGTGGATTTTCACAATCTGAATCAAGCTTCCTTGAAAGATAATTATTCATTACCAATCATCTTCTACAAACAATGACTAGTTCTCAAATGTTGTCCATGTTGGATGATTTTTCGGGCTACAACAAAATTGAAGTTAGGGAGGATGATCAGTACAAGATAGCGTTTACAACTCCATGGGGTACATTTGCTTACAACAGATGCCTTTCGGATTGATCAATCAAGGCGCCACTTTCCAGCGAGCTATGGATTTGGCATTTCATGACATCAAAGATGAATTCATTGTGATCTATGTTGATGATCTTACCGTTTTTTTTTTCCAAAAATAGGCGAGATCGTTTGTATCATCTTCAGCACGTGTTGGAAAGATGTCGTCAACACAAAATTTCCCTTAATCCCAAGAAATCTTTTTTTGGGGTCACTGAAGGCAAACATCTTGGACACGTCATGTCTAAGGAGGGAATCAAGATTGATCTTGAGCGGGTCAAATCAATTCAAAACCTTTTGTTACCTACCAGCAAGACAGTTGTTCATTCTTTCTTTGGAAAGGTAAATTTCTTTAGAAGATTTGTTCCATATTTTGCAGAAAAGACTCGTCATATCTCTGATATGATCAAAGGAGCATCAATTTTCCAATGGAGTGTTGAAGGAAAGACGACTTTCAAAGAAATCAAAGAAGCAATAGCGCAAGCGCCTATGTTAGTTTGTCCAAACTACACAAAGGACTTCACAATGTACAATTATGCTTCAGAACACACTATGTCAGCCATTCTCATGCAGAATAATATTGAAGACATTGAATCTCTTATTGCATTCATGAGTTGTCCACTCAAGTCACATGAATTGAAATATTCATTGATGGAAAATAATGCATATGCAGTGATCAAGGCAGTCGAGTATTTTAGGTTTTATATCTTGAATTCACATGTTGCTCTTGTTCCAGATACGACTGTCAAGTCTATCATGACTCAGCAAGAGTTTGGAACGAAGAGAGGCAACTAGATTGCCAAAATTCAAGAATACGGTATTGAGATTTGGCTTACCAAGTTGGTTCCTAGTAAGGGCCTATGTCAGCTCATGGCTGAAAAATTAAGTGAATAAAGAAGACCTACCTGAGGACTTTCCCAAGATTTTGTTCGTCGGCACGACTGATGAATGGTACTCTGACATTGCATACTTTCTCACATATAGAAAATTTCCAGCACACTCAACTTACAAACAAAGAAGTCTAAAGCTCAAATCCGCACACTTTGTTCTTTGGGACAGTGGACTGTACAAACGCATCGTTGATGGCACGTTTCTACATTGTGTTGATAAAGCACAACAAATTAGATTATTAGAATCATTCCATGATCTAGCATGTGGCAGGCATTTCTCAGCACCAGTTAGCGCTCACGAGATTCTTCGAGCGAAATACTACTGGCCAACTCTATTCCAAGATGCATATAGTTGGGTGTGCAAGTGTGACCGTTGTCAGCAATTTGTTGGTAAATATAAACTTGCGGCACTTACCCTAAAGCTTGTAGTGGTTGAGGAACCATTTCAACAGTGGAGCCTTGATTTTATTGGCACAATCAATCCATCATCTAGAGCAGGACACACATGTCTTGACTGCGACAGATTACTTCACCAAGTCTGTGGAAGCGATTCCTTTAAAGCACGCGACTTCATCAGTGGTGTGCTCGTTCTTGAAGGAGAATATAATTTCTTGCTCCGGTGTACCCAACAAAATTGTGACAGACAATGTTGCAACATTCTCTTCATCAGAGATTACATGGTTTTGTTTTGAACATGGAATTACCTTGTCTCATTCCTCTGATTATTATCCATAAGGTAATGGCCAGGAAGAATCGTAATAAGAATCTGGTTACTATCACTCGCAAGTTGGTGGATGAAAATTAGAGATCTTGGCACAAAGCGTTGTTCGCTAATTTGCAGACAGATAGAATTGCACCAAAAAGGGATATTGGCATGTCGCCATTTCAGCTGCTTTACGGTCTGAATGCAGAGATTCCCATAACTTTGGAGCTTCCCGCTCTTAAGTTGGCCAAGGCTATTGAAGATGGAACCTTTGAGAGTTCCTTGGATAAACGAATAATTTTTCTTCACTAGTTGGAGGAACAAAGAACGTGATTAGTTGATCGACTTGAGGCACATCAACAGCAAGTCAAGGTGCTTTTTGGCAAAAAGGCCAAGTAGAGAGAATTCCAGGTTGGTGATCGTGTCCTACTTTGGGATAAAAGATGAGAACCAAAAGGAATGCATGACAAGTTTGATTCTCTCTGGCGAGGTCCTTTCACGATCCATAAGATAGCAGGAGAGAACAGTTTCCTGTTGGCCTACCATGATGAAACTCCTTTTGCATTTCCATATAGTGCACAGAATATGAAGCATTATTTTGAATA
Source organism: Thuja plicata (assembly GCA_018584345.1). Taxonomy (NCBI): domain Eukaryota; kingdom Viridiplantae; phylum Streptophyta; class Pinopsida; order Cupressales; family Cupressaceae; genus Thuja; species Thuja plicata. The sequence continues at coordinate 1,476,981 of MU224923.1, forward strand.
ATCTCCAAATAAGTACTCTTGTACATAATGTCCAAATCTTTTGCCTCTTTTAGAGTTTTAGGATTTTGAGTCTTTTAATTTTGGTCGCCTGAATCTATAGCCCAATGGAGTAGATGAAGGCACTTAGAGGTCTCGATTCTACATTCCTCATTGTTTCCAAGAACAAGCAAGGTACGTTCCCCAGCTAGAGTCAGTTGCTGTCCTCAATTTTGAATTAACAAAATTGGACAACCCTACGCAATTTTCTCATGACTTTGTAGGTGTTTTCTCTGAGTTTTGGTGTCCTAAATGACGTTTCTCTAAGGCAATCAGTTATCCATTGTATTGGTTGTGATTTCACGTCTTTTGAACACTGAATTTGAAGGTTTCTGTCAAGTTTTCATCCACTTTCCTTGTCAAATAATGTTTTTCTTCCCTAACTGCAAAAACTTGATTTTTGGCAACCTGAGTCTTTTCTTGATTTTTCTCGTTTGTGTGTTTTGTTTTCGGTTTTGTTTTCATCCTAGATTGATCGCAATTTTAGTTCTACTCGTTTCGAGCTATCTTAGGCCTCAATCAGAGTAGTATTTTGAGAGTTACTAGGAATTAAGCATACTGAAAGTGGAGTTTTTACGCCTGACTGCATGTTTTAATTTTTTGTTTAAAATCTTGCATGAGTGGGCTTTTGTTGGTCTTTGCATAACATCTTGGGTATCATTTACACATAAACTAGATTTAAAACTTCACCGTCCATGTTTGCAAGAAAATATGTGAACATTTATATATATATAAATATGTTAGTAAGCTTTTTAAGCCTCATTACATGTTTTATCTTTAGAAAGTTTGAATGCATGTAAAGGTACATGAGAAACCCATTTCATAAAGAGGTGTTTTTAAACTTATATTTTGATGGGCTTTTTAAGTTTGCTTATAAAATATTAGTTTATTTTGGCATGCATATGTAATCTTAAATCCCATCATTATTCAAGGTGGTGATTTTTTTAAAAGATATTGCATTATGTTTTAACATGCTAAAAGCCCATTTTTTTTGGCTTTATAAGGCAAGGCGTCGAGTTTTATAGACTTTACAAATGGAAAAACATGTTTCGATCCTTGCATATAACCTTGAAAAGTCTGTCAGCAGTCATTAAGCACATTGACATTGTTTTGATTATGTTTTACATATCAAGAAATGTATTTTTTTGAAGTAATAAAGACTTGCAAGAGCCTTGCTAAAGCCCGTTTTGGGTTGTGAGAAGGTAAAATGGCATCCTTATATGTTTTCGGCTATTAAAAGCTCGTCATTGCTCTATAAAAACGTTTTTGATATGCTCATCCATAGCTAAAGCCTGTTATGGCTGTATATACCTGCGAAATGTTGTGTGTTGATTCTTCAAAAGCTCGTCGTTGGTTTTGAGAGGGCATCATATGATATTTTAGATATGTTAATGAGTTGCTAAAACCCGGCGGTGGCTATAAGGGAGTTGTGATGAGTTTTTGCTATACCAACACATATACAAAACCCGTATGGATTTGCACATTGTTTTTGAAAACTCGTGACTACTCAAAGGCATCGGTTTTTGCTTGTAATACATATTACAAAGCCTGTAGTATTTGCAGTTGAAAAGCTCGTTTTTAATTTAAAAAAGTTATTCATGAGCGCGTCACATTGTTTGAAAAGCTCATTTTTTATCAAAACGCAACTCTACAATATGTGGCGTCAAGATTAAAGCCCGTATAGGGTACAAAAACGTGAGTTTTTGAAGCAAATAGAAATCTCAAACTTGTTGCCAAGGCTTAGAAGCTCGTCCAAGGGCAAACACCATTATTTGCAGCTTGCTCGTCATCACTAAAACCGCATCTCTTATACTAGGGCGCCATTTTTTATCATATTGCATCGTCATTACAATCTCAAACAAACAACTTCGATTTGCGGCTGAAACTTGGGGATTTTCTTCCAAATTCGGAATCGCTTGGATTTGTGAAAGATTTCTTCAAAGATCTCTAAGACTTCTTCATTTGCATTTTTCAAGGAAGAGTTTCACTTGCGTATACACTTACTATGTCAGAGGGAGTTGTTTCTCTGAAAGGAAAGGAAAAGAAAAAGATGAAGTACCAAAATGACAAATGCCAAAACTCCATCTCTCCTTCTCAAGTAATTTCGTACCTAGATTGGATTCGGGATACAGAGCTTAGTCACCTAGATATGGGTGAGTTCCTCAAAAGGGTTGAAACTTCAACCAAAGATGAAATGGTTTATGTCAGGTAGAGCTACATCCACCTAGTTGCTACGTTTCTTGTGGTTGTCCTAGAGCCAGAATTTGTAATGGCATGTGCAAAGAACTTTGACTACACCTCCAGAACCATTAGAGATCAGGATGGAAACACCATCATCAGTTTGGATCCTAATACCATTGACCGAATTTTCAGAGTGCCTTCTACTCCTGTGGTTATGAACATAACGAAGAAAAAGGCCTTAGAAAGGTGGAATAATGGGAGACATGATTGCATCAAATAAGTCAATGAAAATTGGTTGGTTAGCAAGAGACTCAACTTGTCAAGATGGCCTAAGAGTGTTCACCAATCAGAATTCAAAGAAAAGATTAATGATCTAATCACATTGCTAAGCAGAATTGGAGGCCTTGTGGAATCTAACACTTTCGAGTCATGGATGTATAAGTTTATCTCCTTGATAATCATATCAAAGTTGATCTTTTGGGGAGAGATTATTAGTGACATCCTTTGCGAGCAGTTGTCTCAGGTTACTACCACTTGCACATTCTACATGAATTCTTACCTAGTGTATATTGTTGCCGCCATTGGATCCTTTTTCGGCCTCTTAACCAAAGGAGATAGATCACTAATGCATGTATGGGACTATTATGAGCAGCTGACTTTGAGACCCAGCTGAGTTCGTTACCAAAGAGTGTGTGATGTTTTCTATGGACACTACATGTGTTTGTTTGACAAGGAGCTTCCTAAGAAGTGGGTATCACACAAGGCCTGAAACAAGGTGAATGAGTACGGTTGTCTCTTCCTACAGTCTCCCAACTTTACATATCTCAGAGTTGGATATTTATGGGGTGAGCCTTACACCTTGCTACGCTACCCCACAGACAAAATCATTTTGATGGAGTTGGCGAGGCAAATCATGGCTATACAAGCATATCAGTCAACATTACACAGGCCTGGAGTGGGTATTTATTCGCGTAATCCACTCAAGATTGGAGGGTACTCTTTGGACATAGTTCCCAAGGCTAAAGTTTGAACTTCATACTAAGGTTGATATCAGGAGAATGGACTATTGTCGGTTGACAGTGAAGCAAATTGTAGATTTTAACTTGGCATAGATTCTTGATGGAGTTAGAGATGATGGTGATATTTTATGGATCCTAATTATCTGAAACATCATGTAGAGATCTTGTCCATTCTGCTACCTTCATGGTCAATGAAGGAAACTATGTCTATCTAGGATAGGTTTCAAAGTATCTTGGCTAATACCAACATCTAGTTAAAGAGGAGAGGCTTGAAATGCATTAAAATCAAGCGGGAAAGGGCTTTGATCCTGCTCGTCCGATTAGATTGAAATCTGAAATTAGAGGGAAAGGTAAGAATGATGCCTCAGCATCAAAAATCAAAGGCATTGAAAATCTCACCATCAAGGGGGGAAAAGCTACAATAAAGGCTCCTGAGCCAATTATGGTAGCAAATGAAGAGGTGGAACCTGAAACAATTCAGTTATCTGATAGTGAAGAAGAGTTGCAGGATACTATCAATCCAAAAGTATCTCAGCCTCAAATAGCAGAAGTAACACCTACGACACCTGACTCAACATGTGAATCAGATGAAGCTCCCATGTCTCCACTCGATACAAATGTGGATTGTTTCTCCGCCGTGCACGTATCTTCAGTGGATCCTCCTTTGATCACGCATGATATGCCTATCTCTTTAGTTGCTCCAGCATATACTGCAGAGGATCACTATGGAAGCCTAGAGAATGTATTTGATGCATACTCTAATTTTTCTTCTATGTCTGATGCACCTATGACATTGTTTGACACCTTAGTTGCACAATTTGAGTAGTTCATGGTCGAGGTTTCACGGGGTAGTTCGACGGCAATAGTAATCCAGACCGAGACTTTTGTTATAGTCACTACTATTGCACTCAATAACAATCCAGACCGAGACTTCTGCTATACCTACAGCACCTGACTCAACACCTAAATCAAATGAAGCTCCCATGTCTCCACTCAATATAGATGTGGACTCTTTCTCCACTGTGCATGTACCTCCAATGGATCCTCCTTTGATCACACCTAATATGCCTATCTCTTCAGTTGCTCCAACATATACCGCAGAGGATCACTATGGCAACCTAGAGAATGTATTTGATGCATACTCTACCTTTTCTTTTGTCTAATGCACCTATGACACTATTTGACACCTCAGCTACACAATTTGAGCAGCTCATGTATGAGGTTTCACAGGGTAGTTCGACACCAGTAGCAATCCAAACCGAGACTTCTTCTATAGTCACTAATGTTGCATGGGTGGAATCAATGACTACCATGACTACTACTTCAACATTTCAGACGTCTTCTTTCTCATTACCTCCATGGTTGAGTTTTATCACTCAAAAGAAGAAGAAACAAGAAGTTCATCTTGAAGAATTTGATTTCAGTCAGCACAAGGCTAAGACTTTAAAGAATAAAAAAGCAAAAATAGTTTCTAGAGTTGTGGTTGATGAGCATGAGATCAAATGTGTTGTTGTTGAGCCAGGTGTTGAGCCACTTGTTGATAAACCGACTGAAGAGCTTCAAACCACTAACTACAAGTTCACCAAATATGAATTTGGTAAACAAACACGATTGTGGTGTCAGCAAGATGCATAGGATGTAGTTGCTCTACTTACTAAAAGAGGAATGAGAAACTATGGGAAAAGAAGAATCAACTAAAAGAAGAGAATGCACACCTTCTAGAAACAATTGAGAAGATGAACAACTCCTCACAACGAGTTGATCCCATCTCTTCATCTCTCCCAAAAGAGTCTAATGGATATACTGAGCAGCTTCAGCAAAAAGCCAAGGTTATTGATGACTGATGCGGTCACTTGGAATCACAGGGTGTGCAAGTGATTCGAGATGCATACAGGGTGTTGAGACATGCTAGGGAAATTGTCACAAGTTTGAATGAGCTTCTTACATCATTCAACAAGCAACTGAAGGTGTTGGAGGAATATATGAATGTTTGGAGGACTATGTAGGACACTAATCTAGATGCACTGCGTGAGTACGGAGTCATTTCCTCATTGGATATGTACTACGACTACACAGACTTGATGATCAACAAACAACAAGTCATTCAAGGACTAGTGACAGAGATAAAAACAGTTGTGAGCTTGTGCAATGAATAGGAGCGCATGATCAGTGATGGTTTTCAGGAACTGACATGTAAAGTGACTGATAAAAAAGGTGGACTAGTTAAGGAAGAAGTTGTAATGACAGAGTTCCCAAGAGTTATTCACCTAGAGCTTGAGGCGGATAGCTTTGATTTCAACACGATTGATAAATTAACAAGCTATAAAGTTTTGTTGAGCCATCTTCAGAAGAACATTGGGGAGTACAACAAAGTTGTTTCCAGGTGTGAAGGTACAACTTGTAAAACAACTGTCATTGCACAACATACAAGTGCACCAGATCCTGCAGTTGTACATGAGTCTCTCAGTAGATTAGAATCTTTTATAAATGCTCTCTAAAGGTAGCTCCTAAGTGTCACAAACACTCATCTTTTCATATGCTTTAATAGAATAGGTGTAGTTTTTATGACAGATTACATGTAGAACATGAACAAGTTGTAAATACAGGGGAACATGTATTTGTATAATCAGCTTGCAAGTTCTTTAAGTCTTGTGACATTGAGTAAGTCAAATAGAATATTTTGAATAAGTCAAAGGTGGTTAAGGGTTTCCCTTTATTTCTCCACCTTTTCCTCTACTCCTCACCTATATAAAGGAGTGAGCTCATTGTATATTTTTACCTTTTTTTGGTGCAAGAAGACTATGCTAAGATCTCTTGTGTCTTAAAAATTGTATTTCTTAGTGCAAATTTTATGAACTGAATAGAAGAAGCAAGATTTCTCAGACTTTGTGTTGTGAATCTTGAGATTAGTTGATGTATTCTTATGTTACATTGATTGGTCATCTTTAATTCAGCTTATAGTTTGTCTTGTGTAAATCATTTGAGCATTCAATTCAGGTTCTTGAAGACTTTGTGCTTCAAGAGGAAGGATTTTTATAGTTAGTAGTAGCTACAATTACTTAGAGCTAAAGACTATGGGCTTCAATTGTAAGTTTTTTATTAAGTGTGAGAGTATACAGTAAGAGACTTTGTGCCTTACTAGTGGTTCTAATTGAATCCTAATTCAGGATAATCACAGGAGACTTTGCGTTCATGTGCTTATTCCACAAAATAAAAGTAGATTGTTGTCTTTGGAGTTGTTCTTATGTCAACCCCCGAGCCACCGGTATTATCGTAGCAGTAGATACATTTTGTTTTTTTGAAGAGTTGATGTGTATGAATCATTCCTGAAAAAAGAGGAATTGATTAAGAAGAATCACCCTGTGTTAATTTCAGTTAGGTCTCTGTTGAAGCCACCTACAGTAAGAAGGGAGCCTCCCCTATTGCTGAGAGGAGAGAAATCTCATGAGACATTGCCTTAAGTTATAGTTTCATAAGTCGTAGTTTTAGTGACTTATAAAACTTTTAGCCAACAGATAATTTAGAGTCTCCCTCTAAATGAATGTTTAGAATATACGCTTAGCCATGTTCACTCCATGCCATGTTGCTTAAGTTTCTACAATATTATTCAAGCCATATGGAAGTATTTTGGTGCGAAAGGCCACTATGTTTCCTTCATGGTCTCTCGCAACATATCCTACCCCCAAGGGACTAGGGTTACCCCTTGAGGCCCCATCAAAATTGACTTTCAACCATCTCGCATCTGGAGGTTTCCATTCAATAGATTTAATCTCTTTTGAAATTGAATAAGCCCCATTAATGGGTCCTCAAGTTAACATTTTGATTTACACACATTGTGTGGCACTTAGCATGTAAGAGTTTATTTGGCATCTATAACTTACAAATATGGGTGATGCTTAGCTTAAGTAGAGTACTTGCATTTTGTGGAGTACATTTTTCATTTGATTTCAATTCATTACAAACAATTAATTATATATATAGTTTATGGTTGACACTACACTCTAACATTGTAGTAGTACAATTTTTTAATGAAAAAGATTGATAATTTCCAAAGAATAAATTTAGTATATACAATATTTTAATTTTACATCTCAAAGCAACATGTTTGCTAGAATTTAGAAATTTACATCACCTTTGCCTTTTCCTATTAAAGGAAAGCAAACAAATAAAAGATATCAACCGAGCTAATGCTCCAATGCCAACAAGAATCTTAATACAATTGATCCAATCATGTAGATTGTACCCTCTGCCTGATAATGCACCGCAACGAGATATCAACCACACTCCAGAATACCTATCACGTATACAATATGCATTCCAATTAAAAAATTTCCTCTAGCTGGTTATGAGAACTTGCTTAAAACTATCAATTTTGTATTGCATGTGGCTAGGAAAATAATGATATATGTTGTCTATCTTTTAAAAAAAATGTTATCATTGTTTTGCATGAATTTATCTTGAATTAAAAATTAACAATTTACTAGATAAGAAAACATGTTGGATTAGAGTGATTTTGTAAAATAAAAATGGTCATCCACTGACAACCAGTTGTATGCCACACTTTTGGTATCGTATGGTTAACATTGAATTTTAAAAAATTAAAACAAAAAGTTATTGTATATTATGAAAATAAGCTAACCAAGGTTAGCATTATGTGTAAGCAAAGTGTATGCCCATGAATCAACTTTAAGAGCTGAAGAAAGGTAAACATGATATTACAAAGCTAACAAAAGAAGATGACAAGAAATTGAAAGTGACCCAAACTATGTTTAACCAAGACTATGAAGTCCATGACGTATATTTGATGTAATTAGCACATATGATAAGGAGTTGTATACTAGTTCTAGTAGTAAAGAAATGGAAACACTACCTTACAGGCAAGGAAACTGTTGTGCACACTGATCACCAACTATTGCAATATTTGCTAGCTCAAACAAAGTTGTTGCAGTCATGCCAAAACAAATGGATGGGATTCCGATGATCAAGAGCATGGGCGGGGTTTTTTCAACAAATAAGTTTGCAAATATGCCTTTTAGACTGCCACTTCTCTCCACAATTAGCACTTTGGCTATATCAGAACTATTTGGCAAAGGGGTATATTCTGAAGATTATGCTCGTGATGAAGATTTCAGCAACATATACAAGTCAGGAACTCAAGGTCAACATGATGAATTTGAGGCTAGAGCTGATTTTTACCTCTTAGATGGTCTTTTGTACAAAGAGGGGAAATTGTGTGTGCCAAAAGAGGGAACAAGGATGTACATAAGAGAGGCACATATCTAACAAGTGACTGGGCATTTTGGGCTGACAAAAAGAATGGCGAACCTTCTGCCATATGTTTATTGACCTTACTTACATGTATATATCTCCAAGTTTATAAAGGGTTGTCAGTTATGTAGTGTTTGCAACCCCAACAATAGGAAACTTTGGCTATACGAGCCATTACCAATGCCTCAAAGGCCATGGGAAGCATATCCATAGACCTTGTCGGTGATTGACAAAGAAAAAAGAGGTAAATACTATATTTTTGTTATTGTAGCTAGTTTTCCAAAGATTTCATATTAGTTACTTGTAAGAAGAATCTAACCAAAAACAATGTAGCTTCTTTATTATTTAAGAATGTACACTTTGGTTTTCCAGAATGTATCATTTCAGAACACGATATGAGATTTCTAAGCAAGTTTTGATGCACCTTGTGAAATAGAATTGATACAAAACTTAAGTATTCTATGATGCTCCATCTTCAAATTGATAGGAAAATAGAAGTGGTGAATAGAACTTTGGTACAACTTCTATGAGGGTATAATCAAAGGTATCTAAAAGGTTGGGATGAGCATTTGATCTACATTTAGCATGCTTATAATAGAGACATTCTTTTGTCAACAATTTTTTCTCCATTTAAGGCGTGTGCTGGTTACTTTCCTCCTAGCCCATTTGATGTTTTCCTTGGAAGGCCAATAGGAGGACTGGAAGAAGGGTATGCAAATATCGATAAAGCAGCAAATTCCATAGATAAGGTAAGACAAATCCATCTCAAAGTTCAGAAAATACTAAAAGATTCTCAAGCAAGATTCAAATGTTACCACGATCAACATCAAGTTGAGCACAATCCTGTTGATGTGAGTTTTGTTCTACTACAACACGCAAAATCAAATACCCAATGTTTTGAGATGAAACATCAATTATTCAATCCTCTCTTGATATAAGGTCATCTCTCATGCTAAGCTTGCAAAGTAAGATCATGAAATGACTTCAAGGTTCTTTTATCGTGGATAATCGCTCAGTCAAAATAATGTGATTTGCTAGTAATCGCTTAGGGGACTTATGTTGTTCAATCAATGGATATCAACTTACTTGCACTACTAAAGGTTTAGCTTTACAATGTGCAATGAAAATATAGATTTTTGATCTTCAAACTTTCCAACTCTCAGATTAAACTCGAACTTAACATCCACTTCTACTTCTAACTAGGAATGCAAGGAATCATGGATGGACTTGAACTCCACTAGATGTGGTTTTATCAGCGACTTCCACCCACCTAGTGCAAGCTTCTAAGGTATACTCCAATGGTTTTAAAATCAATATCTCCTCTTCAATCCCATTAAACGGATGCAAACTAAAGATTTAAATATCAATTGAAGTTAAGTACTTTCATCGGCTTACCACACAAGGCACACTTACAATCAGCAAGAGGCTAGTGGCCCGGATTTGCTAAATCAATCAAGTAAACATCCACAATTACTTCCATTCAACTAAACTACTTCAACATGAAAATAAATCTACTCCAAGTGAAAGATTGAGGAAACCATGCAACACCCCAAAGCAACATTAAGTAATTCACCATGAAGAACCAACAATGAATTATCCATTACTTTGACAAGTATTATAGCAACAATTTGATCAAGTCTCTCCCTTAGCTAGCCTACTCTAATCTCCTAAACTATTTCCAACCTTTTAGCTCCTCTACTCCAATCTAATGCTAATTAAATGAGAAGGCCTTAGCTTTTTATAGGTATTCAATTACAATGAAGGGCTAAGATCGATAGAAGATCAAGGGTCGGGATTAATCCTTACAAACCCTAATTAGGGCTGCCAAATTGTCAACCAATTACATGAGGGTACCACGTCATGGGCCAATAAGAAAATTACAATGACTTTTCCAACCAATGAGAAAATTCAAATCCATAACAACCGGATAAGGATCAATGACAAGTGGACCAAAGAGAAGAGAGCACATTGTAGACAACGCCACCTCATCACCTTGGGAATTGTGTTGTTTATCCTCATCCTCGTTCTCCTTTTCACATTCAATGAACCCAGACACAATCTCATCAATCATTCCCATGGGGCTCTTGGCATGCTTTTATTGATTGAGGAAATGGTTGCCACCTCATCATTCTCATCCAGAAACTTGATAAATACCCCCTTGCTTAATCATTTGTGATAGCTCACCTTCTCAATTGCTTTGTCTTCTTTTCAACTTCCCCTCAATTTTGTCTCTCACGTTCCAATCTTTCTTGATTTTCTCTTTCAATCCTTTGAGCATTTTCTTCTTCTTGTTCTATTACCTTAGCAACCTGCAAGTATTCAAGTTCACTTCTCCTTTAATCCCAAGCAAGAAAATGGAATGTTAGGATGATGTCGCTTTGATATGTCTCCCAATTCTCTTTAGGCTGTTGTGGTTGAGAAAGCCCCATATTTCATCGGGTTCAACACTAATGTCTTGATTTTCTAAGTTGGCCTCCCTTAGATGATTGGGCTCTTCATCTTGGTCTTGATACCTTGGAGATCCTCTTCATCTCTGACTACGAACGGAATCTCATCCCTGGCCTTGCTCCTCAGATCCATCTTGGAAACATCTTTCTTGCACTTGGACCATCCAGCTCCTGGCCACCTCCCATCTTGGCTTGAGGCCCTGTCTTTGGAATAGTCTCATCTCCTCCTTCCATGTTGAGCCCTGCAACAAACAACACAATTAGGATTGTATCTTTGTAATGAGCCTGACTTGGCTCCTCTTGCAAACTCACCCGATTCCACTTCACGAATAAAATAAACTAGATTTCTCTTATGAAACAACAATTATATAGCCTTTTTGTAATTCTCTAATACCTAGATGTAGAGCATCCTCCATGAAATAACAATACTTCTCAACTTCTTTAACAAATTCAATGTCTTTGCCAATTGGATAAAATAATGTTTGCTTTTTGAATTTAACTTCCAATACTCATGTTTTCTTCATATGCCATGAATTAATAATTTTAATCATGCAATACAATTACTTTTCCAGCATTGACGTAATTTATTTGCTTTGAAAGGAAATACAAATATTTAAACATAGGAGTATAATCTTTCCTCAAATGCTAAATTTATTGTTGTTTCACAAACTCAAAACACAATAAATAAAACCTGTTTTTAATGTCTGCAATTCCCACGTCTGCTAGGACAAAACGTGGAAGTTGGAAATCCTTATTTCCCACACGCAAGGATTGAATGGCTCCATAGGCGATATCAATTAGAAGTTCCCCGCATATGCAGCACTCACGCGATGATAAGGGAGAGAATTGACGTCTTTGAAGGATGTATATGTGACAGTAGCCATGGTGACGTTTCCCTTCCACCAACAGTCGTCCTCACCAAGCACAATTTCTGCCGCTACAAAACAACTCGCAGCAGCCTGAATCCCATGCGTAACAAATCTGCAAGCCCACGTTTCGCAAATTGACCTCCAGCAAAAATGGTCCAATTCACAGCCAAGACAATTCAATCACGCTCTGTATTATTTTCAACATTCCATACAATTAAATCAACCTCTTCAGCAGGCCCCAGTTCAAATGAATCCAATCCTTTGCATTAAATCCTTCCTCCAGTCACGGGCAAAACAATACGAAGGAAATGAATTGGTTATACTTCAGCAACCAATTAATGATTAGCTTCAGAAGAATCAATCTTCTAGAAAACTAATTTGACCCTTATACTTCAGCAAGGGCACAAATTTCAGAATAAACAGGAACAATTCCTAAGACCAATTTTTATATTAAATATTCGATGCCTTGCTTCACAAATGAGCTTGTATTTATAATTCCTTGGTTGCCACAATTTCCAAAAACCATCATCAGTTAACTACTCTTCATAATATAAACTTCTAAATCATTATAACAATAAAGTATTATTATTATAATAATAGTCTTATTATTAATTAATAACATATCATTATTAATTAACACAATTAATTATCAAATATGATTTTGATGATAATTCCTGCATCACCTGCTGCAATGACTGATCAACATGGTCCTCAACTGCACTGCCAAAAATAGACTTACTATAAATAGTAAGTCCCTAGCCCAAGAAACTGCACACTGAATACTGGTCTGAAGCACTGACCACTGTCCATACCGCCCTGCCAGGAATAGAAACTGACCAATTGACTTACTAAAATTAGTAAGTCCAGACTTACTAAAAATAGCAAGTCTGCCAACTGGGACCCTTAAAACCCGGCATCAACTCACGAGGGTCACGATGATGAGCTGACCAAGCCACTGCCAATACCTGCTAAAAATGGGGTCATCACAATCTTACTCATAATCGAATCTGATTTCAAAACCGAGGTTAGTACAAGTCGAGATGTTAAAACCAGAATCTGTCATTCATGTCAAACTTGATAAATGAAGACATTTAAGTTAACTGCACCCCCTAGGACTCCTAAATTGATCTATTTTAATTTCAAGAGCCCTGCTGCTAATGATGTTAACCTTAGTTTTAATTTAGCTTATTCAAAGGATGTGATAAAAATTAAAATTAGGCCTGCTATAGATGGTAAAATTAATAAAAACAAGTGGAAACAACCCCATCTCAACACTTAAAACCTCTTAACATGATTTGAATGGTCTGATATCAGCCTTTAGGCTTGAACTAGGATGCAATTGCGTGGAATTATAACAATTATCAGACCTGCAACAAAATCAAGATCATTGTTTGAAGAGACTCGGAGATAAAAATCAGAGGTTGGGTGCTTTAAAATGAAGTTCTCTTGATGAAAATTGCCTGCAGCTGAGTGTTGAAAGATTGAAATATGTTTTTATGCATGCTCCCTATTGTAAATGTGCATAAAAAAAAGGTGGACCAGACCCCTTCTGTTGGTGTTAATCACAAAAAATTCCTTTAATTACCACCTGCAATTTGAAATTTAGCTTCTAATTTACCTTTGCTTGCAATGAAAATGATCTCCAAAATGGCTGGATAAGTCGATTTATATAGAAAAGGCTTGTAAATTTGCCATTAAATGGCAGTTGCATTTGCATTAGCATTTTAATTCCTAGCCATGACCTTAAATTTGATCCCTCTTTTCAATTACAAATAGTCATTAAATACATAGCCTCTATGGTTAAACTCAAGGAAAAATTTGAATTCCCAAAGGTCTTGCGACGGGGTTTGTGCCATTAAATCATAGCTAAAATAAATTGCCTCGAGCTTTGAGCTTTGCATTTAATTCTATTTCATTTCAACAAACAAACTTTGCATTGAATTTAGTGCCCAGATTTGCATTAAATCAATCCTTTATCTCCAAAATGGCATCGAGTTTTGTGCTTGCTTCAGCATTTAAATCATGCTTGGGACCCCTTTCCTCAAGTTTTGCGCTAAGATCAATCAAGTATGGGCCCCAAAAGGCCACACATTTCCTATATTGGGCCCATTAAAATTGGTTTTAGATCCACGTGCCCAGATCAATTAACTCAATTCTGAATGTAATTAATACCATTACCTCGAGTTTTGCATCAATATTGCATTTAATTCCCAGCCTATAAAGCTACACGTTTCCTATATTAGGCCCTAATTTTGAATTAGGTTTGAGTTAAGGCCATGTAGGCCCGCACGTTACATTTATTAGGGGGGCTGATTGCATTGAATTTGACCCCATTACTCCAAACATTACACATAGGGCTGGGTCTGGTTTAAATTAATGGCCAGATTTGGCTTAATTTTGGGTCAACATGAGGCCATATGCTTCAAGTTTAGGCTTTGCCCAATCTCCAAAGCAAGTCGCCACATATTGAGTGGGATTGGGAGCCATTTTAATCTACTTTTCTTTTGTTTTGCAGGTCTGATTCGAATTCTGGGCCCTCTGCTGCCTTGGGGCGGGGATAAAGCTTCGACTTTTGTGACAAAATCTCCACGTTTCAAGGTGTGAAATGCAAGTAACATCCAGCCCATTCATATCTGGTCCCTCATTGGCTTTAGGTAATGAGGTTGAGGGCTTAATTAAGGCTGAGCTTGGCTTAGATTAGGACTGTTGTTAAAACTTAGGCCTGACACCACGCGTATAGGGGCTACATGCTTGCTCTTTGCAACAAATTCCAAGGCTTCACTTCGATAAGTCAAGGTGCAAGGTTCAACTCTCTAGAACCGGGTTACAATTCCTAGGCTAATCCAGCTGGGAACGAACCCATGTCTCATCCTCTTATTTCTTATCAGCCTTGAGATGGGGAAGTGTTTTCCTTATCTAAAAGTTGAGATGGGAAGGGATTTGATAGGCACTGAAATGAGGCTCAGCTCAAAATGAAGGGAACCAAAATGAGGCTCAGCTCAAATCGGAGGGAACCAAAATGAGGCTCATCTCGAATTCAAATTTAGGCTAACTCAACTCTTCCTAGCCCAACTTCTATTTTATTTCCATCTCCCAGACTTGGCCAAATTTTAGCAAATTAATTCCCACTTTGACACTAAGGCAATTTTTTCAATTTTCAAGATTTTCTCCAAGCAGAGCCCTTTTACATCTCAGACTGCTGCCAAATTGCTCTGCTACCTACGCCTACCAACAAAAAGAGGGGATCCCCATTTGCAATGGGGCGATGGTGTGAAAACCACACAACAAATCCCAAGTGGGTGACAAAGTGTGGGTGTAACTTGGTAAAGAATCATAAGATCCACAATATAATAATGGAAATATGACAACATAAAATAGAGATCACACACCACAAATATTTGTTGGTTGCTCCAAATTTGCACATGTTAGATATTAGAGGATCTTGCCACACAAATATCCCTTGTGTGGTATGTGATCTCTATTCAACTGTCAAGAAAATAAAAATATATATTTCCCTTCATATATCCCTATTCAACCATCAAGAATTAAAAATATTTGTGTTATCTCTATTCAACCATCAATAATTAAAAAAAGAAATCCTTGTTTTTCTAACCTTGAAGCAAATTTGGTGCAAATCTGCTCCAAATGACCTCAAATTTGGACTATAGCTGCTTTAATAGACCCTTGATAAACCCGCTAGAAATATTAAAAAATCACCAAATGGAAAGAGAATTCCATTCACAATTTGACCTCTCAACTTTAAAAAATCACCTTATTTTCTTACTTTCTAGGGGCCAAGATCATGCTCTAGTAGTACTTGATAAGATCCCCACATATAATAACAAAAATAAGACAAAATAGCGATCACGCACCACATAAGAGATGTTTGTGAATCAAGATGCCCTAATATTCAATATATTTAGAAATAAAATAAACCCTTGAAGCAGGGCAACACTAAACAATACTCCTTATGAAAGAAGCTACTCCATGCTATATCTCCAAGAGGTCCTAAAAATAGTATCAAACTCAACACACACCCTTAGAATGATAATCACTTCCTTATATAGACCCAATAACATAATGTAGGGGTGAACCACAAAACACATGAGGCATCCTAGTTACCTAATATAATTCATGACCCAATATAACTAAGGGATGTGTGCCATGTGATGGCATCTTCATCCACTTTTATACATTTTAATATCATATCCCTAGGTACATAACAAAGATATTCTCCAAAGCCTCAAACAAACTCAATTCATTAATATATGGTTCGTTTTATATCATAGAGCAAGTGAGTAATAGCATTTTTAGATTGTATTTGCAAGTATATGAAGATTTTCTCCATAGTTAATTATGACAAGTTGAGATTGTTTGGAGCTTTGTTGCTTGATAAAGAAGATGATGTTATGCCACAAATGAAAGATTTTGCACTTGAGAAACATGAAGATGTAGAAAATGATATTATCCTCAACAAGAAGGTAAGACAATTCCTACAAGATGAGCATAAAGTGTGGTTGATAGGTTAGAAATGGCAACTGCAAAGCAAGGAAAAATAGGTTTCTAGAAATGAGAAGGAAAAGAAATCCCCACATTTGATCAACCCTTGAGCTTTTAGGGATCAAAAGCCTCCTAGTGGGGGAGGTATAATCCAAAAAGAAGTAACATACATTGGACCAATGGAGTCAAGTTGGAGAGCACTAATTAGGACTTGCACTTGGGAGAATGTTTCACCTCCAAAATAAAAAATAAACATTATGCATGATAGTTGGCCAAGTGGTTAGGAAGGTGTAAGGGGTGGGAAAAAAATCCTAAAAGTCTTCATTTCAATTTGTTGATGTCAAAACTTAGGAGAAAAGTAAGAATGGAAAATTCATCACTTACACAAATGACAAAAACACAAATGGTGAACTCATTGCAAACTGGGAAAGTAGTGAACATACTCTAACTCTAATGCAGGTAGTGAGTGGAAGATGATGAGTTTAAGTGTTTAAATTGATTTAATTACACATATTTTGGCTTTCTAGTGGGCATGGTGTTTACCCGCTGGGGTAACCTAGTTTACTGGTGCATAGACGTTGTACGGAAATACAAATACATAAGATAGATCAGAAAATATCAGTCTTTATTAATCATCCGTAACTTGAATACATTTACAATAGTCTCCCTTAGCATATCTCCGAAATGAAAGTACATCGCTTATATAAATCCCAAAGGGGTGTGACCAAACGTCACCAGCCATTCCCAACCATCGTCCGGTAGTAACTAAGTACCGTCGGCTACACATAATATAACTAACACAAAATAATGTAAACTCTACGGCTAACATCATCCCCCCCAAAAGAAAAGTCGTCTCCGGACGACAACAAAATGTCCAGGACAGAACAAGATAGGAATGATGAACCACGACAGACAAGAACCAAAACATGCTGCTCAGGCTCAGCCTCTACCCACTGCTGCAAATCTGCTGCTCAAATGATACTGCCTCCAACCACTCTGTCCTCAATAGCCATGCTGCCTTCTCCACACCCAACTACTGGGTACACTGAGCCAAGTCTTGCTCTACTGCCTCCAACCTGGTGGTCAGCTTCTCCCGAGCTCTCTGTGCCTCCACCACAGTAGCCTCATGTCCAGCCAAGACATACTCCTGAAAGCGTAGTACCCTGCTACCGCTCTCACCACCACTGGCGTGTGGACAATCAATGCCTCCAGCATCTCTGACTCTTATCTCTGGGTCGCATCTGCTCAACACGTGTGTTCACAACCTCCAAATCTATCTTCGTCGTCGGCTTATGGCTTCCCCTCCAATGCTTAGCTTCAAAACTTCTTTCTCATCGAGTGGAACAAACCCAACGCTTACCCTGACGGCGCGGGTACCCCAAACTTTATTGTGGTGTGCCTCAAAAATAAATGGGGGTCTGGGGGCAACGCCCCCAGCGGGATCGAGGGGCAGTGCCAAGACCAATTTAGCACCTTCAAACCCACACAAAAGTCCATGGCGCACACCGTTTTTGTGATTTTCGTCTAATGCCCTCTCTCCTCTGCCAACTGCAATTTTGGTGCCTGTGCAAATGTCCTTCCCTTCGGTGTCATATGCTATTCGATGTTCTTTATTTGTGTCCTTATACGAAATAAATAACTAACCCTAACTGCCCAAGCTCCCTCTTTTTTCGTTTTCGTTTTTTTTTTTTTTTCCTTTAATGACTCACGTCTCTCTCGTCTTGGAATCAGTCCGAACAGTGTGGTAGGAATGTTTGCTTTCCGTACGGTCTTCGTAGGAATGTGGGTTGTCTGCCTTCCTCCATGGCTGCCGTCCCGAACCTGTTGCTTCTCTTCGTGCCAAGACGCCGTACGGTTACACAAGTAATATGCTCATGGCCCCAACAAGTGGTGAAATTGTGCCTCTAGCCATACGGTATTTAACAATATCTCTCTTCGTTCCACTGGCCGTACGGCCGTACGACTTCAATTAATCAATCCCTTTTTGCTCTTGCCACCGTACGTCGTGCGGGAGGTTCAATCCGGTTCTTATCCTTCTTGTTTGCCTTGAGACCATAAGGCTCGCAAGAAGTGTTGTGCCGTCGCCGTACGGTATTACCTCATCCGTACACTGTACGGTCCTTTTCTCCTCTTTATTCCCTTCATCTGTACCGTCTGTACGGCAAACTCTCATTTTGGTGTCAACATTTATGGATGTATGGCCTACCAAGTTTGTTGAGTTACTTTCCCTTGGGTCTCGTGGCCCCATACGGCGGCCTGCCGTACGGCCCAATTTTGCCTTTGTTTTTCTCATACTGTATGGATGTACGGGCCCGTATGGTGGCAGGCCGTACGGTACCGTACAGTCTTTTTTTTTTTTTTTTTATTTATTTTTTTTTAAATTGCCTAATCTAATTACTTTTCGAGTGCCTCTCCGTTCGTCCCTCCGGCCTTTCTGGTTTCTCGGGTCCCCTTCCATCCCCTCAGGGGCTCTGTCCATCCTTTCGGTGTTTTGTCCATCCCCTCCGGGTGAGGTTTCAATTTGGAGCTGCTAATGGCCTCGTGTATCTCCTGTCCGTCGAGAGTCCACAGCTGGATGGCCCCGTCGTAGCCGACTTCCCGAACTTTATCCTTGGGTCTGTTTTCGATGGCGATCCAAAGGCTAGGAACCATAAATTCTCTAGGGACCACGATCGCTAGCCCGTACATAAGGAGAATAATGAATTTGAAGGCTGCGGCCACGGGGTTCCAACTGTCACCGACACGAACGTCGTCACCGAGGTTTTTCCCCTTTGATTTTACCTCCTGGTATTTGATGGGTTTGTCCTCCGTAAAC
>MU224923.1:1498727-1513900 GCA_018584345.1 Thuja plicata
TTGGGCATGAATTCTTTGCTCACTTCTCCACAAGGCAATAATCAACACATCAATTTATTTTATTTTTCCTTCCCGAGTACGTCTAGGCAGCGGCGCCAAATGTTTACCCGCTGGGGTAACCTAGTTTACTGGTGCATAGACGTTGTACGGAAATACAAATACATAAGATAGATCAGAAAATATCAGTCTTTATTAATCATCCGTAACTTGAATACATTTACAATAGTCTCCCTTAGCATATCTCCGAAGAGAAAGTACATCGCTTATATAAATCCCGAAGGGGTGTGACCAAACGTCACTAGCCATTCCCAACCGTCGTCCGGTAGTAACTAAGTACCGTCGGCTACACATAATATAACTAACACAAAATAATGTAAACTCTACGGCTAACACATGGCAGGCTGGAAAGAATCTATATGTTGTTAGTTCACAAATGTGCAAGGTTGGTTCATTGTACAAACACGCATTTATGTTCATGGAGTGAACTTGCATGGAGATATCAGGGTTTTCATAGTGTTTGGAGATAGAGAAGGTATGAAGGGACTACAAATGCTTCTTGTAAGATCCAATAATCTGTCTTGGAGTCGTAACATTTGTAAAATACTTCTGATAGTGTGACATGAAGAGTGTATATGTACTCCTCCTAGAGATTTCTTCCCATTTAATAGTTTATCCACTCGTCTGATGGTGTTCTTGTCTCCTTTTTGTAGTTGTTGATCTCTGTCATGCATATTTTCATATGTTTTCTCTACTTTGAGCATGCTTGATTCATTGTACATGATCACATTTGTTAATATTACAATGTTGAGTGAACGTTTGTACTAAGAAGATCTTGTAGTATCCATTGTAGTTGAGAGCTTGAGGTATAGCTTTAGCTCTTTACTGATCACTTGCAATCTAGAAATCAATACCTACAAGTGGAATCAAGAAGTGAGAATGGAAGGGAACTTGAATGCTCGAGTAACTACCTTTAAGGGCCATATGGAGAGAATGAAGAAGAATCGAACAGCAGAAAGCCAAAAACAAGATGACAAGACAACAAGGACAAACGTTGGCCAAAAACAATCATCCGCCAATGCATTGGTAAGAGCTCTAACCGAGAAGTATGTTCTTGGAGACAACATTGAAGATGGATTTGATAAAGAACAGTCTTGGCAGAAAGGCCATGAAGAGAAAAGGCAAAAAATGAACAAACTTCAATAAAAGTTGAGATTAAATTGAAATAAAATCATTTGATGATTAAGTAATGTTAAATTATTAGATTCACGGATGAAACAAACAGAGGTTTCTTTTAGTGTACATAATGTAAATGAGGCATAAAAAGAAAATTTGCATTTCTCAAAATGTTCAGTAATGCACTTGCATGGTGGAAAAGTTACTTAGATACTTTGCTAAGGGAGGGAAAAAGAACTATTGTGTCTAATTGGGAAGGTTAAAGGATTTAGAATTCAAATTTTTTTATCTAATTGTGCTTAAGATTAATCAGAAAATTAAGTGATTCTATTACAAACAAGGCAGTGGAAAAAGTGTATATGATTACTGATTACATAGTATGGGATTCACTCCATACCCGTATTCAAAGAAGGGTGATTACTACATGAAGAAATTGTAATTTTGAAGCCTAATATAGTTTTATTTGAATGTGAAATTGCCTATTCAATCAAATTGAAAGTAGACATCATAGTTTTTTATTAGAAAAAGGTTTATATTTAAGCAAAAACAGTATGGCCTGAGCTGCATGGTGAGATGACCGTTCACAACACAGACTTCTTCAAGTAATGCTACTAAGCTAAATGAAGAGCAAGGTACAACTCACAGTTTTGCATTTGCTATCATATATGCCTCAAGAGCCCAACGTGAATAGTTTACTTTCATGAGATGCTTCATAATTCCAACTGGCTCTTTCTGAGTTGCTAGGAGAACAGAAATAACAGGAAAAAGCACAGAACACTGTCAAAAACAGAAAACAACTGTTAGATCTATGAAAAGCAACTATGTATCAATGCATGAATATATTTGAAGAAACTAACAGGTGATATGATAGCCCACCAGCTGAGCTGATCCTGGATTAAGAGTTATGGCAAATATGTAAGCAATTCCTTCCACACAATAAACCATTACAAGTGTCACAATATAATTTGCTGCAAATGTTGATCGTGGATTGTTAAAAAAGTAGAACATGGAGAGATAAACGAGTGGCTTAATCACTGTATTGAAGTGATCAATACTATCTTTGGCAGAAAAATATGCTATTCTGTTCATTCCAGCAGCACTCTCTCTCCAGTAATGCATTTTATCCTGAGAAAATGTTCTCAATGCTGCTATCATGCAAAGAAGAGCTGCATATCAACAACAAAGAAATAAAACAGTCAAAATATTTTATGCTAGATGGTTGAATCAAGAGCCTAATGATGCTTTATTGAACATATTCAAATTGAAATTTCTGAATAGCATTATCAGATAACAGTAGCACTGAAAAGTGCTGATCAAATAACAATAATTTCATGCTCAATGACATGAAGGAACAAGAAACCACATCTAAAGCAAATTAAACAAAATACAGAGAGCTTTTGTCGTCAGGGCTAAGCTTCTAAGTATGGTCTGGCATTTACACATTGAAATTATTGTATATGTGTACCCAGCAAATCCAAAGTCCTCATCCTTTACTTTAGCCAGAATTCCCATAAAAATTCCGGAAAGCAATAAAATAAGGTAGTCTTGTGCTTGTATCCTGGCATCCCGGAAACGCTGCTTGGCAACTCTGGTGACATTAGACAAGCAGTTGTGAATTGGCAATCAGGAATTTCACCAAAATATGTCATTGAATAAAAGAATGGTCATAAAATTTGTTCTATGTTCCTTTAAGAAAATGCATTACCTCCGTACGAAGAGTATAAATTGTTTGAAGAAACTTGGAGTCTGGCGATTAGAAAGATCTTTTACCCTTAAGAAGCTATGCCTAATGCTATCCCACTTCAACTCAATGTTACACCACACCTCTTCCCATAGATCCTGTCCAAAAGTTTTTATGTTTCCATTGTCAGAACTAGAAGGATTGTTATTTGTATTACTGCCTCTTGCAGAAGCTTGCTGCAAGTCTGCTGGAATCTCATAACCATTACTGTACATCCATTTGATAGGAAGATCATTGCACTCAAAATTTGGATTTCCATCAGGCTTTGCGATCCCCTCTAAGATATCCATAAAGTGGTCAGGTGGATTGATACGATCAGGGACATTAATTCCAAGACTTGAAAAGTATTTTTCAATTTCATCTGCCGGGCCAAGATACACCATGCATCCACCTTTAGCCAGTAGCATTATATCATCAAACATCTTGAACAATCCATAGCTGAGAAAATAAACAAAAATTCTGTTACATAACTTGTAAATAAACACAATCAAATTCAGAAAACTGGCATCCAGTCACTTTGCAAAATATTCAAGGAAAGAACAAGAAGACTAGGTCTTGTAAAAGTAAAACAACAAATGGTAAAAGGAATTTGTGAAAAGCTTCTCTATATGATTCCACATCTGGACAAGATTCATAGAGTTTCACTTTACTGGTCTTTCGAACTCCTTCCTCCTCTCACCAAGGAAATTCAATAAAATGTATATCCCAGCTGAAATCTTTCTGAAATTACCTTGGTTGATGAAGTACCATAGATATGTTCACTCCAGCTAAAGCTTCACGCCGAAGAGCTTTTAGTAACAATTGTGAAGAAGTACTGTCTAATCCAGATGTTGGTTCATCTAAGATCAAAAGAGAAGGTTCCATCACCATCTCAAGCCCAACATTTACTCGTTTTCTCTGTCCTCCAGAGATTCCTCGCTTTTCCACTGTACCAACTACTGAGTCTCGCACAGATTGCAACCCCAAAGCTTCGATGACACGTTCAACAATGAAAACTTTTTCTTCTATTGACATGCTAACAGGAAGCCTTCAAGCATTATGTATATTATCATGTGAGTCACTAAGAATTCAAACTATACAAACATAAAAATTCAATTCTTGGAAAACAAAGGCCATTTTATAAACAGAAAGATTTGGCAACCCTACAAATTTCTCTATTCAACATTCAAAAACAAACTATTAAATAATCACTGAAAGCATAGTTAATAACACATCCTCATTCCATGTGATTTCAATTTCAAAAACAATGATAAAAGGTTTAAAATAAGTTCAAGACTCGTGTCAACTATTTAGTTTATCAACATTTCTCATCAAAGATAGTACTAATCACAAACAGTATCAGCAATATATCTATAATGTGACAAACAAAAATGTTCAGGCTAAAGTGCTTGTTATGCAAATAACAAGAAAATAAAACAATGGACAGAAAGGAAGAAAGGGACTTGAAAGTCAGCAGCAGAAAAAAAATTCTTCAAAGCCAAGCTAGTGCATAGCATTGCAGAAAAGATGTACCAACAGAAAATAAATTTAAATAAAAAACGGAGGAGAGAGAACCTGCAATTAGCACTAAACCAAAGATTCTCCTCCACTGTCAAGTTGCCATGTACGATATCATCTTGTGGAACAAAACCAATTACTTTTTTGTATGAATATATTGACTCTGGCTTTCCATTAATAAGCACAGAACCTGTCACAACACAGCCTGTTGCCTTGCCAGCCAAAGCATTCAAAAATGTAGTCTTTCCAGCACCAGAAGGACCCATAACAGCAGCAATACGTCCTGGAATCAGTTTTCCCGTCACATTCCTTAATATTTTCTTTCCGTTCCCTTTAAGAGTCAGGCAGAGATCTTTGAAAGAAACTTCAATTTTAGGTCGAGTTTTAATCCCACCTAAAGTAGCCTTTGAAATGGCATCCATCAAAGTCAAGTGATTTGTCTGTGTCATCTTTTCCTTTTCTATTTTAGCATAAGCATACTCAAAAAGATGAGTACGAGTATGGCTGATATGATGCCTATTTGCTTTGGAATTCTTAACATTACAGTCATTAAAAGCTAATTTAGGATCATCCTTGTCAGCAGTATAAGAAAGTTCTATCTCGTACAGATCTCTTGATTCTACAGACATGGGTGCTGATGCTACAGATGATTTTTGTTCCACATTTTCTTCAGGAGTAGTTGGCAGATGAACAAATGAAACATCATCTGATAAAAGCGATCCAGAAGGAGCCAAAATCTCCTCTTCTTCAAGTTTCTTAGTAGATTGGATGCATGAAAATGTTCTGCTCAGTTGTCTCTGACGTTTACTTGCCCAGCGTTTTCCAGCCTCTCTTGCTAATTGCCATCGCTCGCGTGCCTGCATGCTCTCCCTTGCACCCCTAGCTGCTGCTTCCCTGGATTTGGCTCTTCTTCTTTCACGAATGACAAGCAATTGATCAGAACAGTTGTAGATGAGCAAAAGCAAGGTGATTATTATGACCTGAATGATTTTCCAGCATATGTATTAGTGTCAATATTAATTAAACCAGCAATATTTATTATTAGTAACCACTTGCTAGTAGGAAGATCCAGAGAATATAAGAGATCAAATACTGCAATGGCAGTATTTCAGACTAGTTCATATCTGCCTTGCTACAATCTAGATTTAAGAAACACGATACGCAGAACTTTGAGGCAATTCCTGAATGAATAAGACATGACTTACAATAAGCATTGCACCATAAGCTTGAATGTTTTGATTAGTTGAATTTGGCTTGCAAGTTGTAAACGGATAGCATCCTGTCAAATATCAGAGAAAATGTCTCATTTAGTCAAAGTTGAAAGTATATAGATAATGCATCCTTACTGATCTAATTCTTGGTTTGTATTTCAACATTGCAGTATAGAGTCTAGACACATTCCAAGGAGATACAACATCGGCCAGCATATTTATTGCATTAAAGGAATCATAATTTCTGTTGTATTTTCAAAATGTGCTTGCAAATATTTGTTCCAATTTTAGTATTCATAAACAACATCCAATTCAGCACATTGGCAATTTATGAGTATTTTCAGATATTAACGTGGCATTATTTCATCTTGAAGTACGTTAAATATGGATTCAATATATTTCAAGTATACAACATAAATTTCCTAACAAATTTTAACATGACTGTATCAGTGCATATGAAAGGGAAAGCATGAACGAAATAATGAATTGAACATAAGACATTTCTAGTCCCTCTATAGGCCTTTCCTATCTTTCTCAGAATTTGCGTTCTTAAGGTTATATAACAAAGGATGATAATAATAACAATAAATAAATATTAAATAATATTAGAATGATAACTTTTATTGTCTACAAATGTGCATTATGAATGTTACTTCTAAATGCCCTTTCATATATAAGATTTTCTAAATCCGAAAACAATAAATTTCAGTAGAAAATGACACTATGATGTCTTAACAATGCTTCTCTACCTTTAAAATATCACACAATATGCTTAGGATAATTCGACACCTCAAGTTTTTGTATGCACTCTATTTTTTCAACAAACAAGACCAAGGAAATGAAATCAACCTTATTAACTATTACTAACCATTAAAAAAACAAATAAACTATAATATTAATGTGCACAAAAAACACAATATACCAATGGAACTTGATGGTACACGAGAGGAAAGGAATTCCAAAGAAGCTAAAACTAGGCTGAAAGTTGAAAGCAAGATGAATGTGTAACAATAACAGAGACTAGCTAGTAACGAAAGTGAACCAAAAGCAGGAAACCCAGAATATTTTGAAACAATTACATATTACAAACATTACAAAAAAATGAGATTCATGTGATATTGGAGGCACAAAAGATGCCTCTCAGAAAAACTTATCACATCCATGTCCAACGAGTTGGTAGTCCACATCTAGTTGAATCTCATAGAATGTAATTGAAGAGTAGCTAACCCTCTAGACCAAGCAAGCATGTCTAGCATGCTTGGAATGAAAATGCCATTGAGGCACTCTAATAGCAGTATGCTGAGAAGAATGTTGTCTAACTTGTTTCCATCCTTATGTGACATGTCAGCACCCAAGGGATTGTTAACACTTCCAATGTTTGTAATAAGCCAAAAGATGGATGTATTCAGCATGGTAGCTCTGGGGTATCCTATCAAGATCTACTTGAGAGAGTAATTAAAATTTCTAAAGAAAAATGGGTATGCACCTTCGATGAAGATAGTAGTCGACATTGGACAAAGAAACATCAAACCAGTTGTATAAACAAGCATACCTCCTCCAGATCTCATGGTACGTAGACATTGGACAAAGAAACATCAAATTAGTTGTATAAACAAGCATGTCACCCCCAAATCTCATAGAACATAGAACACCTGAAACAAAAGTAATTCTCGAACCCCACTTGAAAGAGGAAGCAGAGGCACAAAATCATGTCACAAATAATTGTAGTGATCAATCTAACCATCTAACTAGTGGGAGAAAACTGTTTGTTGACCAAGAGGGAACCAGTTGTGTAGCCTTAAACATACAAGTTGTAGTTGAAAATTCAAAATAAGCACATTGAGATTTTTCTCAATAACCATATGCAATATCCTTTATGCAAGCCAAGAAAAGTAACAACTACCAATCATAGTTAACAAACTTGACCTCGACACAGACATGCCAAGCTATTTTTTTACTTGGAGTTGGACTCAGCACAAAAATCCACAAAAACTCCTTACTCTTAGAAAAGTATTATATAAAAATATTTTACAAAAAACATCAATATTGAAAAACTTGGCCTACGCTCAGCCAGACTCTCCAAGTCTCTGAAATAAGTCTGCAGGCTTCATTTAAGCATTGCTCAGCCCAGGACACACCCAGGAAGCCTAATAACTGTGGTATCAATATCATTATTAGATATACGTAACTCCAATTCAAATCTGGGGTGTTGCCTGAAGCTACTCAAAAGATAGCTTGATTTGCTGTGCAATTCAAATAAATGAAAGTTTCAAGTCATGGACAAAAACATTCTAAAACAAATTCTGTGAGAGATCAACACTACATGAAAACTGACTTGCATTAGAGGATATAAATAATTTCCTTACAACTAAAGGTTTGTAAGTTTTTGAATTGAAACAATGTATGGGCAATCTTATGGTTGTTCATATGCCTCGTTTCATTTGAATGGTTAGCTAATAATTATTTATATTTCTTCATACTCATAGGATCGTGATCAATAATAATTGACCACAGATTAATTTATCAGGTCATTGCTACTACTATCGTTTTTAAATCTAACTAGTAGTATCCTAATAGTTATATTCACTTTTACAGGGTAAAGTTTGGGAAGCCCAAATTATTTGATGTATTGGAGACTTTTCCTATATTTGCTCGACTTATCATCTTTTGGGTCATAGCCCCATGTTTATTTACTTGATACCAGTTATAGAATAAAGTTGTATCCCAAGACATAATTAATTAGTTCTATCACATAGAATAAATCAAGCTAGGGCAATGCCATATCCCTAGTTTTGGGATTAATAAAAAACAAGAGTCATAAGTCATAATCCTTATCAGGTACTTGCAATCACTCAACCATGGCAAACTAGTCATATTTTTGAAGGATGCCTTGTACATCAAACAATACAACAGCATTTTACCATTTACAAGTGTATGCGAAGTAAGAGGAGGCAATCCTAACACCATTACAATAGAAAATGCGGTGAATGCATCTATCAATTTCAAGCTTAGGACTTAATGAATGAAATGAACATCTTGACTAAATGTTTCACAGGTGACCAAAGTTTTGTTATAAATTCTGCAACCACAAAATTTGTGATTGTCACATTTGGAGGAAAATCTAGTAGCTGAGATTACTTAAGGAAATCACCAATGTAGAAGTTATAAAAAAACTTATATCAAGTAACTCTGCATCAACCATCTATCAACTTATATCAAGTATGCCCACTCCCAAAAATGGTATCTACAAGAGAAAATACATGAAACTCTTCTTAACGAACAATTAGAATTCTTGTAAAAGTATAATCTTAAAGATGGAAATTAAAATAACTCTTGTTTGGTTCCAATATTAATAAATTTAACTGAAAATATTGCTTCTCCAATGATAAAAGAAGCACATGTCCCTCCCTAAGTAATACTTGAGCAATAATACACATGCTAAAAGTTATGTTCCAACCAAGTCACCTTTTAGGGGTACAAGAAACCAGATGGCTGGAGGCACCATGAATATCCTAGGAAAGGGGAATGGCCATGGGAATACAAATGAAAACCAATCATGAATGTAGAAATAGCCAAATTTCAAGTAACTATTAATTTATTATAACAAATGAAGGGTCGAGATGGAAATACAATAATAATCATACAATTGCTGTAATGTCCCCATTTGTTAGCAGGTCATTGATTTGTTGGTGCCAGGTCATTATTGTGATCCTCGTGGTCTGGCGAGATGTTTAGAGGGTCATTGGTGTGAGCTTACTATTTATAGTAAGTCAATGGATAGTTCCGATGAGCTCAGATGAGTTAGAGGAGTTGAATGATGCTCTTAGTTTTCATTTCTGGCTTCCAGTTTGGGCTCCAAGAATCTTGGAGAGAGCGTCTATTTTTAGTAAGTCACCCCGTCAAGTTTGTTCATCATCTTTTATCATCATGATCACTCCAGTGCAGACAGATTTCGATTCTGATGCTTCTTCAGTTGTTTTCGCAAGATGGGTGGATTATTATTATTATTTAATTAAATTTGCTAAGGTTGCCATTATTGTTGGTATTATATGTTGGGCACCTTAGTGTGATAGCTCGTTGGAACCACGATGAAAAGTTTTAAATCTTGGGAACAAGAAACAGGGACCTTGCGTGTCATAATTTCATGATATTGATGAAAAGGTCATTTTTGGAGCCAAATGAGTTAATAAATTATATTGCTCAATATGTGCCTAAGTATAAAAAGTGTTTTAAGTGAGTGTGTGAGAGAAGACACTTTTTAATTATAAAAGCAATGCTTTGTGAAAGGCAAGGCATTCATGTTATTATCTTTTGATCATTTTATAAACTAGGGTATTTGGAAATCGCTATGAGTTTCGAAGAGAAGGGTTTCAGAAATTATTTGCTGGTTGAATTGATAATTCAGCTCAGTTTGGAACTTTGAATTGGAGCATTCCGTTTCTAGTGAATTGTGTGGGATGTACGGCCAGGTTGCTGTTCAGTTTGGACGTTTTGTCTTAAACCATTGATGTAATTCGCTGTTGAGGATTTGACGCCTTAGGAGCATTCGATCCACGTTACTTGCTGGTCGTGGATAGGGTTCAACAATTCTTTGCTCCAGCCGCCAGTATTTGTTCTACTACAGCCAGTCGTAATGAAGCCAAGAGGTAGATGTGAATGTTAATCTATTACAATAAATTGCCAAGACGTGGTTTCTATTAAAATGAATACAATGCGTTTTGTACTTTGCAATTAAAGTTTGAATGTTTGGCATGAAGCATGTTGGTAATAGTAAGTAAATTTCAATTGTGTAATTGTGATCCCTTTATTTATATTGTGAAAAACACAAAAAAGTATATATTTGCAAAGAAGACTTTAAAACAATTACTTTCCAGTGTCAAGAAGAATTTTGCAGTTGATTTTAGGGAAAGAGCAAGGCTGGTTCATTACAATTGCCTTCGTGATAAAGTTTGGAATCAAAAAAAGTGTGATTGAGCATGTTGGTTCTCATATCAACAGATCCACTAAACCCTAAAGATTAGCCACTTTCTCATGATTAGGTTCAGTGTTGGATATGACCAACAAACAAGAAATGGATATACAACACATTTTCCCTATACTCCAGGCTCTAAAGGACCTAGCAGGGTAACCCTTTTGACAATAACAATTGATTGACACATACTAAACTAGGTATTGCATAACAAATGATGCTCTCTCAAAAGTATGCCAAGAAACATGAAAATTAAATATTGGCTCAGATCTAGGGCAATTTTTAGTAGCTTGCGTAGAGAACATAATAAATACAAAATAACTTATAAACCATGAAAAACATATTTGAAATGATTCGTCATTTAAGATCAACATTCTGTTCTGAATAATGGATATGAAGTCCTCGGACTGGTGCCTTCTTAGAGCCATAGAGTCAGTTCTCAACAAGCAAATACATTATCCTAGCAAGCTATCTGTAACTAGTGGGTTCTAGGTATCACTGCCTTACATCGATACCCCCTATTAGGATTTGTTGTAGCTCTTCTTTCCAATCTTCTTTTACTTCCTTGGGCATATAGGCTCTTCTTATTTCTTTGAAGATTCTCATGTCTTTGAAAACTCTTCTTGGATTTTTCTTGATTTTGCTGCTTCTTGCTATGATGATTTTTTGTCTTTTGTCTTGTCATAATATACTTTTTCTTCTTCACTGCTTTCACTTCCAACCTATGGACATTTGGCAACATAATGACCTATATTGCCACAATTAAAACATTTAAGAGTATACTTACATTTGCGCTTGTCGGAACCTTTATTGAACTTCACAAAGTAGGCTTCTTCCTCATTGCTTGAGCTTACGCTTGATGTTGGAAGTTGGAACATTGTTCTTCCATTTTTTTGATGCTTTAAAGACGTCTGATCGCTTTGATGTTGTTCCATTCTCGGTCCTCATTTCATATTCTGTAAGAATGCCATGCAACTTGTCCATCTTCAAGGTACTCAAGTCCTTCATTTCTTCAATGGCCAAAACTTTTGCATCAAATCTCATGGGAAGAAATCTTAATATTTTTTGTACAAGAACCTCATCCTCAATCGTTTCTCCAGGACCATGAAGTGTTCACAACTACATCCACACAAAGGAAGTAGGCAGAAACTTTTTCTTCTTCCTTTGTTCTAAGGATTTCAAATTGCCTCCTATAGGTTTGGAGATTTGCCTTTTTCACCCATCTCCTTCATAAGTCTTTTGAAGCTTTTCCCACATTTCATTTGTTGATGTGCACAACATGACCTTGACTAATTTGTTTTTGGTTAATCCACTTAGAATCGCATTCATAGCTTTTGCATTGTTCTCAAATGCTCTTTTTCTCTATGATCCACAGGGACACGTCCCCTGGCAAATTTCCCCTGCTCCTATCCCGGGGACGGTACGGGGAAGCGAGGACGGGAATTTCCTGTCCCCAAACCCATTCCACTTTCGCAAAAAATGAAACGTTTCAGAAACAGCATTTTCCGCATGAGAGGGGACTCAGGGATGGATTTTCGTCCTGGGGACGACCTATCCGTCCCCCGACCACCCCAGGACGACATGTCGTCCCCTAATTCCCAGAAAAAAAAATGCCTACAGGTTTGGAAAAAGTATGTTTTATTTTGTTTTTAAATTTGTTGGGCGGGCCCCACCTGAGTAGAAAAGCCAATTAAAAATTATGAAACCCTATTTGGAGACTAATAAGGTAAAGTCTTCTTCATTTCAACCATTCTTGGCAAGAAGAAAAACAAAGAGCAGCAGCAAGAAAGGTTTCATTTTTGAGTTGCAAGAGGAGGGTTTGGCATAAAATCTTCTTCATTCTAGGTACGTGTTTCCATTTGCTTATAGCCATTTTTTTTCATTTTACATTTGTTTTGCATTGTGCAACATATAGTGAAGGCATTTTGCGTGAATTTTCTTTTCTTTTCAACTTGCCGCAGTGTTTTATATTTCATAATCATGAGCAGCAGCAATGAGAGTGAGAGGAGTGCTAGTAGTGATAGCATTGATGTGGAAATTCAAGAAACTCGAACTCAAAAAAAAAATGTACTACTAGGGCAGCCATAGGGGGGTCTTCAACTTCAACTAGTGTGAATGTAGCAGGGCCATCATCCTCTAACCCATTTGACTGCCCTTCCAAAGCCCTCAAAAAGCATGCAAAAGGCCCATTCAATCCCAAAAAACCTCTCCTTCAATTTGCCACAAGAGTAGATAAAAATAAGAAAAAAAAATCCCGGGGTAATAGGGAATGGGAGTGTCATTTGTGCAAAAAACATTATTATGGCAGCTATACTAGAGTTTATTGCCATCTTTTGTAGATAGGTGGTCAAGGAGTCAAAGGTTGCAAGGCCATAACACAAGTAGAAAAACTTGAGGCAACTAAATTGCACACAAAGGGGGAGGCATTAAAATCAGGGACTTCAATAGAGAATGTGCAAGCTAGTATGCAAGCTTTGAGTCAACCTTCTAATAGGGAAGAAAGTGCCACACCTACTTCCACTTCTACCGGAAAGGGAAAGAACCTTTTAATAGGGAAGACGAGTAAAAGAGAAACCAATGTTGCTGATTTATTTAATTTGCAAGCAAAAGAGGTGGCTGAAGCATCTATAGGTAGGTTTCTTTTTGCTCATGGTATACCATTCCATGTGTCACATTCCTCATATTATAAACTGTAATGAGCCCAACCTGGCTCTGCCGATAATTCTATTTGATTTTGCACAAGAATAATAATTTTCTAGCAAATCTCCTTTATTTAATATACTCGAATCCAATTTGATACTTCTCAGCCAGCATATATAATTAATTTAAAATGGCCTATTTAATCAACTTCTGGAAATATTAGAAATATTATTCAAAGAGTTTATTCCAACATTATTGAATTTACAACTATCTCAAATCAAATACGTAATGAAGGTATTTGTAAATACAGTGTGTCCATGTGCATCAGAATTCTCAACAATGTGCTCACGCCACAAATGCGGCTCCTTGGGTGGGTGCGGTTTGAGGTAGAACACGGCCCAGCTGTCACCCGAATTGTTTTAAGAGAATCCACCAAGTCTGAAAGGAAAATACCGTACGCAGCAGAGGTGTATACGCCTAGCTGTAACTTTTTTTGCTGCTGTAACAAACGACCTCTTATGTAGGTCACAGTTCAATGTCGAATTCAATCTCCAGAATGTATAGCTCCTTCCAAGACACAAGTCCACAGTACGAAGGAGATGCAATTGATTATAGAACAGCAACCAATTGCAGATTAGCTTTAGAAGAATCAGTCTTCTAAATGCTAATTTGACCCTTATACTTCAGCAAGGGCACAAATCAGAATAAGTAGGAACAATTCCCAAGACAAATTTTTAATATAAAATATTCGATGATCAGCTCTAAGAATGAATCCATATTTATAACCCTTCGGTAGCCATAGTTTCCAAAATGATATCTCAGTTAACCACTCTCTGGGATAGCAACTTCTAAATTATTATTATAATAAAGTATTATTATAATAATATGACTTTATTATTAATTAATAACATATAGTTATTAATTAACATTAATTAATTAATTAACAAATATGCACTCAAGTGATAAAACCTGCATTCACTACTGGTAATGACTGATCAACCTGGTCACCCACTGCATTGCCAAAAATAGTAACTGGCCCAGACTGACTTACTATAAATAGTAAGTACAAACTTATTAAAAATAGCCAATCTGTCCACTCAGACCCCCAAAACATACTGTCAACTCATGAGGGTCGCGATGATGAGCTGACCACAATCAGGCTCCTAGAACCTGCTAATTTGGGGACATCACATAAACAAATGTGCAAAGATATCTATGTTGTTGGTCCCTCATTTGTACCACCTGGAGAAACAAAACTATGCACAACCGTTCTTGATAAAGAGTATTCAAAAGTGAGCATTTTGAAGGAGTATATCAGACAGACATGGTTGAGTGAAGGATGCTTCATCATCATGGATCGGTGGACGGATATCAAACATCGGTCACTCATCATGTTGTCCTCAATTTTGCATTCCCCAAAATTGGGGCAACCCTACGCAATTCTCAGTTGATTGCTAGGAGTTTTTCTCTAAGCATGTCGATGTTATGGAAGGAATATTTTTCAATGGAATCGGTCATCCCTTGGTTTCTGGTTGTTCTATCTTCTAACTAAACGTCAAGTCCTTTTCTTTTTCTTGTTTTTCTCTTTTTGCTTTGTTTTGCGTCTTGTTTTTGGTTTCCAGTTTTGGTTGGCGTCTTTGGTTTTTCAGTAGCATTGTGAGCAGTCTTCCGCGTCTTTTCAAGGTCAATAGAGAAAATGGTCTTTTCTAGTCGATCACCTAAAGTATAAACTTATTTTGTGTGTTAGATTTAAAATTCTATCCTAAAAATTTTGCGCTACTCTACGAAATTTTGCTTAGAAATTCTAATGATTGTGTAATTTTGAATTAAATTCGCATATCAGATCATTAAATTCTAAGACGCATATGAATGTTTTGAAGTTCTTGGTGTAATAAATTTTACAAATGATTATCGCATATGCGTATATTGTTTAAATAAATTT
>MU224923.1:1537675-1549651 GCA_018584345.1 Thuja plicata
TCTTCGAATACGAAGAGACAGAATGCAAAGAAAAAGACTTTTCGAATCTGAGAACTCGAACGGTCACTATAGAATCTGAAACTTTTCATCTCCAACCAGCATTATCAAGCTGAATCCATTGGGCCACAGAGTCGAAACATCACTTACTTTTTGAATGATTTCAAAACGCCCCATGTGATCAAAATCTTAAAAGACTTTGAAACCATGGATATATCGGCTGGCGGAAAATACCAAATCTGCTTCTCCATTGCGGAAAATGGGAAAAGAGCTTCTCTTCGCGGAAAATGAGACCGAAGCTTCTCCTTGGCGGAAAATTGGAAAAGAACTTCTCCATTGCGGAAAATGGGAAAAGAGCTTCTCCTAGCGGAAATTTGCAACTTGGCTTCTCTTCGCGGAAAATGAGACTTAAGCTTCTCCTTGGCGGAAATTTGCAACTTGGCTTCTCCTCGCGGAAAATGAGAAAAGGGCTTCTCCTCGCGGAAAATGAGAAAAGGGGTACTTAACTTAAAGCACATGCTTTATTTGATCTCTTAAAATAATAATATTCCCTTTTAATACATCGGGCCCACCTTACTATAACTAAGCTTGCGGAAAATCACCAAAGAGGTGCGAAACCCACACAGTGCAAAGTTCTTCTTTGCGGAAAATCACTTGAGGGGTGCGAAACCCGCACAGTGCAAAGTTCTTCTTTGCGGAAAATCACTTTCTTAGGTAGAATTCCGCCATGGAGAAGACGATTTCTGAAATCCCGCCGAGCTCGTTCTCGCTCATTTCTTAACCAAATTGCTCGCCGTTTGTTGCATTAGGATCGTTGAGACCTGTAGAATTGATCCATACCAGTCTTCGATCTCTGCCTGAGAAAGAACATCGATTGGGGCACAAATCTTTGCCGGGTTAGGATCTACAACCTACCCAAATATGAAAAGACCTCAGAACAACCCGCCCGGCTAAGAGAAGGAAAGGCAATGACAGGGAAACCCGACAAAGAAAGCCTACCTAAGAAAGATTTAGACCTAGACTCAGACTGACCAGACATGACTCCAATATTGCCAAAAAAAGGGTGACTGAAAGTCAGACAACAAGGTCCAAGAGGCCCTACAATCCATGGTGGTCAATGCAGAGTGGAGTAGATGGCATGAATCAAGCACACCAGATGGAAGAAGTGTGAAGCAAAGAATCCTTGATGATAATTGGTGGTCCGCAATGAGGTAAGAAACTTAGAAAATTGTTGTTGCTGATTTAATATAAGTATTTCTGATTTTAGCATTTGTTGATTTTATTATTTAAGAATTAAGATTATTAAAATTTAAGATGTTTCTAACTTGTAACTTGCTTGCATTTGCAGATACATTTGCTCCATTGAACATATTTTGTGGGTCATTAGATATGTTGATATTGACTCTCCTTGCCTTGGAGAGATTTATGAGACCTTTGATAGCATGCTTGGGCAGATCAAGCATGTTATTCATAACAAAGACCCTACTTTGGAATTTTATGAGGAGCATCTTAGGCCCATTGCGACATGACAGTGGAACATTATGAACACCCCACTTCGTATGGCAGCCTAAGTTATCAATCCTAAATGGTATGCACCGAGACCTAGGAGAGTGGGTCCATCTGGGATGAGGAGGTGAGTCTCAAATCTGAAATCTCAAGTTTTAAATTTAAATTTGAAATAGCAAGCTGCAAAGTAGATCTCTTATGATTATCTCTTCAATCTTCAATGTTCATGAATCATATTCAAACTAAATCGCCTTTCCTTCTTCAAGGCCCTTTAAAAAATGTACAATGGAGATAATGTTGGTAAACTTCAGGAATAGTGGCTTGACTTTGCCAATCTTCGTGATCCAACCTTTAGTATACCAAAGGCGAAGACAAATACAACTACATTAGCTCAAAGGGACCCTATTGGATGGTGGACGTGGCATGGTAGGGATGCATCTGAGCTAAAAATTCTTGCCATTCGTCTTCTTTCACAAGTTTCGAGTTCCTCTGCTGCAGAGAGAAATTAGTACACATATAGCTTCATCGAATCAGTCAAGAGGAACAACCTTACCTCTAGACGATCGGAGAAGTTAGTGGTTGTTCACAGTGCATTGCTGCTACAAGATCGGCAGTGTTCAATATCGTCAAACAACAGCATTATGTTGGAATGTTAATCTTGATGACGTTAAAATTAACCCAGCTGAAGTTGGGATGGGAGAAGGAAGAGATGGCAACCCGCAGAGGGAATTAAATAATCAACTTAATGATTTCCTGACAATTTTTGCCCAACAGCAGCAACAGACGATGCAACAATTCCAGGATGGTATGATCATGGCAATGGGACAATTGAGAGTTGGACGTTCAAGGTCAGGAAGGTCCAGCAGTCGCCAAAGCAAAAGTGAAGCAAGGCATGAGAACCAAGGCAAAGCAGCTTCTAACGTGGTGAGAACAACAAATACAAGGTCTGATCGACCATTGTGTCCCACCTTACCTCATATAGTTGAGAGAGAACCAATTCTTGAGGTTGAGGTAGAAGAGACGCACATCATAGATGATATCATGGTGGCTCGAGATGAATATATGCAGCTTCCGCCTGATGTAAGGCAGCTGATAAATTTAAACCAGCTCATGAACCAACATAAGGACAAAGCTAGAATTTGTCTAGAAGGGCAAGACAGGAGGCCTAGATGGCAAGCTAGATAGGGCTTCCAGCCGGTGGAGTACAAGGATGCCTTGAACAAAATTACAGTTCCAACTTTCAATGGGACCGGAGAATTATCAACAAGATCATGGGTTCATAAATTGGACACCTTTTTGGCACTCAAACCCATGGAAGAAGGAAAGGCGATTTAGTTTGCTACTGTGCACTTGGAAGGAGTAGCATATGATTGGTGACATCACGGACTTGTTTCCCAGGATCATGCCATGGTTCAATCTTATGAAGAATTTGTCAATACGTTGATTACACATTTTGACCGAAAGGACATAGAGGTCTATTACAGGGAATTAGCCTAGTTGAAACAAGTAGGACAACTGGAATCCTACATCAATGAATTCCAAAATAATTCAATGATGGTTCCTAATATGCCTCAGAAAAGGGTCACAATGCTATTTGTTGAAGGTCTAAGTGACTGATTAAAAGGATTGGTTAAAGCTCATAGGCCCAATTCTTTAGATGATACTATTGGATTAGCAATGGATTTGGAGGTTACAGCACCCTACCAGCCTCAGAAGAAAGATTTCAACCCTTGGAAATCTAACAAGAAGGGGCCAAGCTAGCAAAAAAACACAAGTTTCAATCAACCAAGAAGGGCACCTTCAAATGTTGATCAAGAAACACAAAATGAACTTAGGAGGAAATTGTGTTTTTCCTGTAAAGAACCATGGGAACTGGGACATCGCTGCCTTGGAAAAGGCAACCTACACTTGATTGAAGTGCATTCAGAAGAGGAGGATCAAGCTAAGCCAGAGGATAGCTTTGAGGAAGAGGACCCTCAGGAAAATCAACCTCAACAGATAGAACTAGAGGACACTACTACTAGAGAGGACCCGCGCATTGCCACTTTATCTAGAATTCCTCGAGGTAGACCCTTCCGGCTAAAAGTTCTTAAGGGGCAGTGAATGGTATGTTTAGTGGATAGCGGTGCTACACATAATTTCGTCGATGAGGGTCTAGTCAGTAGGCGTGGGCTTCAAACGGAAGAGTTTCTTGCATTTAATGTCATTGTTGCAAATGGTTTTCGCCTTAGTTGTAACCATGTTATACCACAGCTGAAAATTTAAATGGGGATTAAACATTGATAGGTGATTTCTATGCTCTTGGTCTCAGTAAAGTTGATGCTATTTTGGGACTACAGTGGCTAGAGTCATTAGAGAGGTATGTTCAAGACTTACAGCAACTAGAATTTATAGTAGAGGGCAAGAAAACAAAATTGAAAGCTATGGCTGAGGGTGGACCAAGGGTAGTTTCTGCTAGAAGAATGGAAGCTTTCTTCCAACATGACGACATAGAATGAGCATCCCATTGCTTTGTTTCTAATCAGTCTACCACAGGAAAGGAACCCTCTCACCATATTGATATACAATCGGTGATAGATAAACATGGTGTAGTGTTTGGGGATATTCCTCTTGGGCGTCCTCTTGATAGGCAATTTGAGCATGTGATTGACCTTGAAGAAGGTTCGAAACCAGTTATTACCACTCCTTACAAGTATCCTCCTCATTTCAAAGAGGAAATTGAAAAGGCAATCAAGGAGTTGCTGAAAATGGGACACATACGCCCAAGTTGTTAATGAATTGTAGCTTCGATCGGATTATTCCTATTGATGAAATCAAATGCATAAGTGGCCTATCGGCCTTGAGCATTTGATCTCTATCCTTCTTATGTGTTCTACTATGATTATTGATTATTATACATGATTAAATAGTATGATCACAATCATGTATATGTATATATATATATATATATATATATATATATATATATATATATATATAGATATTCACATGTTATGTATTGTATTGTTAATATATATACATATATATAATTGTAATTGAGATAACTATTATTAATCATACTTTTAATCATGTTGTTAATACCATTTATATTAATCATGTTGTTAATATCATTAATATAAATTATGTTAATACAATTACATTGTTGATAATAATGCAAACATCGATAATGAGTATCGATATAATTGCTGATGACATCGGTAATATATTGTGCTATCAAAGATAGCACACTATATTATCGATGCCATATATATTAGACTTGTATTAATATCAACCGATTATTAGTATTGAACAAATCTTGTATTACAATGTGAATCGATATGAGTACCGATTAAGCATCATAACTATTGGTATTACATTGTGATCGGACATGCCTCCGAAGAGACATGTCAGTACGTGGACTATGTCCACGTAGGGACATGCCTCTTCGTAGACATGTCCCTCTCTTGAGATATATATCATCGATCATTATGAATTGGGAAGTACAGAAAAAAAAAACTACAGTGTCGAACAAGTCTCAGCAGTGATCATCAATACTTGTTAATATATATTATTATTATTAAAAGATATATTAAGCAGAAATATATATAGTATATACAGATCTGATCTGTATTATCATCATTTCTTAGTGAAAATATATATTATCATTGACATTAACATTAAGAGTTCTAAACACTATATATATATATATATATATATATATTCTAGATATAATTTTAGTTATATTGTGATCAAAGTATATACAAAAAAATTAAAATACTACAACCTTTAAATCTGATCAAAACTTTAACATGGTATCAGAGCTAGCATAAGGAAATCCGATCATATTAATAAAAGAGGAAATCTAACCACCATTAAATCTCTCTAAATTTGCATTAAGCAAAATGGTGAATGGTGTTAGATTTGAGGACAAACTTGAAGGAGCTGCAAATTTTGTTTCTTGGAAGTTCAGAATAATGATGGCACTAAGAGAACATGAATTAAACACATTTGTAGAGAAGGCTATACCTATGCCAGATGAAGATGAGGAGAAACTTCAATGGACAAAGAACAACAAGGCCATGAAGATTCTAGTGGATGCGGTGAAGGATCATATAGTTCCAATTATATCTAAATTAGAGACAGCATACCAAATGTTCACAACTCTAGAGAACATGTATGAGATAAATAATACTAGCAGGGCTCTTGCCCTAAAACAACTCCACCATGTCAAGATGAACAAAGGAGAAACCATCATGTCTTACTTCATGAGGATAATGGAGTTAAGAGATCAGCTATCCACAATTGGTCACCTAATTGATAGTAAGGAATTAACGATACTGGCTCTCAATGGACTACCTACATCTTGGGAAGCTTTTATACAAGGGATAAGCGCTCGATCTAAACTTCCTAAGTTTGATCGATTAAAGACCGATTGCATTTAAGAAGAGTCAAGGCTAATCACCAGAGGAATTGGGGTAAACACCTCTAATAAAGAGATCCAAGTATTAAATGCAAATTCTCACAAGAAAGGGAAGAAAGGAAACTTCAAATGAAAGAAAGGAAAGGACTCCCATGGAAAACGCTCATTCAAAAGGAGGGATATGTCTAAAGTGCAATGCTTTAGGTATGATAAATATGGTCACCTTGCAATGAAGTGTCCAGACAGGCCCAAACCTCAAGCCTCCTTAGCAGAAGTTAGTAAGATGAGTTCAGATAAGGATTTAGAAAGACTTGTATTCTATTCAGCCTTATCAAGCCAAGTATCCACCAGCCAAAATACTTGAGTCATAGACAATGGAGCATCTCGACATATCACAGGATTCAAAGAACTTGATAGTCTAGAAGAAAATTCAGATGAGGAAGTCACCATTGGAGATGATTCCAACTACCCTTTGAAAGGAATTGGAACTTGCACCATTCAACTAAAATCTGGCATCTCTCTTCATCTTACAGGTGTACTGTTTGTTTTGGGCATCAAGTGCAATCTGATTTCCATTTCAGCACTTGAAGACAAACGATACCGAATCATTTTCATGGATGGTAAAGTTCTAGCATGGCCTAAGAACTTAAATATAAAGAAGACCTCTATCATAGGAATTCGAGATGGATGCCTATATAAACTTTGCACCTCTCCTTCCCAAGCCCTAATTCATGAATCTTCTACTACAAGTGAGATATGGCATAGAAAGTTAGGGCATCTTCACTTTCGAGCTCTACCTTCTACAGAGAAAATTGAAACAAGCTTGCCCAAATTAAAACAAGAACATGAAGGAATATGCAAAGGTTTTGCCCTAGGAAAGAACACAAAGGGTACTTTTCATCGTAGTGAGAGTAGATCTAAAAATGTACTAGAACTCATTCATATAAAGTTATGTGGACCAATGTCAGTAACCTCCTTAGGGGGATTTTTGTACTGTGTTATTTTTGTTGATGACTACTCTAGGAAAACATGGAAATATTTCTTAAAATATAAAGAGTCTAATGAAGTCCTAATGAGATTTAAGGAATTCAAGGCTCTAGTTGAGAACATATCACGCAAAAGAATCAAAACCCTAAGGTCAAATAATGGGGGGAATACAGGTATTATCCTAAATCAAGGAAAATATACTTTTGATATCTTGAAAAGGTTCGGGATGGTGGACTGCAAGGCTATGTCTACACCTATGGAAACAAATTTACATAAGTTAAAAGAAGCAACTGCAGACTCCAAGTTAGTAGATTCTACTCTCTACCAACAGATGGTTGGGTCCTTGATGTACTTGGTCAACACCAGACTAGATATTTGTTATGCAACAAATGCACTCGGTCAATTTATGTGTAAACCTAGACAACTACACTTAGTTGCAGCAAAACATATTCTGAGATACCTGCATGGCACAATTGGATATGGATTAAAATATGATAATGTAGATCTAAATCTACATGGATACACAGACTCAAATTGGGCTGGAAGTGTTGTTGATCATAAAAGTACTTCAGGATGTTGCTTCAATTTGGAATCAGCCATGATATCCTAGTTCAGCAGAAAGCAATCTTCAGTTGCACAGAGTTCCACCGAGGCAGAGTACATTGCAGCATCCATGGGAGCTCGAGAAATTGTTTGGTTGAGAAAATTGTTGGTAGGTTTGTTTGGACAAACCATGGATTCCACAATTATTCACTGTGATAACCAAAGTTGTATAAAGCTTTCAGTGAATCCAGTATTTCATGATAGATTAAAGCACAATGAGATACTTTACCATTATGTTAGCGATATGGTGGAGAGAAATGTTATCCAGTTGAGATATATTAGTACAAATGAACAAAATGTAGACATTCTT
The DNA here is from genome assembly GCA_018584345.1 of Thuja plicata. Lineage (NCBI taxonomy): Eukaryota > Viridiplantae > Streptophyta > Pinopsida > Cupressales > Cupressaceae > Thuja > Thuja plicata. Next base: position 1,545,478 of record MU224923.1, read on the forward strand.
GTTAATGTTTTCAGATTATAGCAAGGAATATGCAATCTATAGAGATCTTCCAAAACTAAGCACATGATATAACAAAATATTTATAAACAAGGAGAGATAGTGCCCGGTATAAGTGCTTGATTCTTGTGAATGTCTTCTTTTAGATCAGTTCTAAAAATGCATTGGATCTTCCCTTTTAGAGTCTCCAAGAATCCCTCAAGTTTGGTCCAAATTTGTCCTTTAGAATTGTTCCAATTCTTTCTTTTAATCTCCTATGTTCTGCCTTTTAGGTCTGCTGAATTATATCCAAATTCGCCCTTCTAGGGCTGCCCTTAGTCACCCCTATCGATCTGCTCAAAAATCGTCCTTTATGGCCTGCCAATATTCGCTTGTAGGGTCTGCTCCTTTTTATTTTGCACTGAGATGCTGCTATATTTTGCTCCTTAATTCTGCTATAGAAGTCTTCTATAGTCGCTGCTATTAAGTGTCTGATATAGTGCGAACTAGGGCAGTTATGTTATGTTTTTGATAATGCTCTTAGTTCGCACTATTTCACATATAAATATGAATGGCTTAAGGTCAAGAGTCACAACTCTTGAAGGCTGCCAACCTCCTTAATTAAGCTGGCCGACTTGGGTCCATAATAATAATATATTCTTGTATATTATTTGCTCCATATTTAATTATTAAAATCAATCCTTAATAATAAATATAACTTTTTATATTTATTATTATTATCCAACCGATTTTATCATAAATAAATATATCAATAATATATCCAATATATTAATTATTATTTTTGCCACTTTGTCCAATGCGTTGATCTTTGTAAAGGCCAAAACATTAACAATTCTAACCAAGCCTCTCTCCAAAACAAAGGTGGAACACTTCAGAGGTAAACTTGGTATAGTAGAAATGTAATTTTATTTGAGATTGAGTCTCAGCAAATTTAGTGTCCTAATATATTTAAAAGCTGTTTAATGTGTAAACTCTTTTTGTCATGTGTAAAATTACATGACCTATGGGCTCTGGTAGACATCTTGAAAGGTGATGATCTTTCTAAGATGTATACTTATCTTTGGTTACTATTGTAAGGTGACGACTTTACTATAGCTTAACCTAATATCATGATGGATAGCATGTAAATTGATATTCGTGGACATGTCATGATAGTTCATATCTCCTTAGTAATATTAACTGAGTGGTGTGTAACCTCGATGAGTTATATTACTGAGATATTTCATGGTGGATATTATTTGACTTAATATCCATGGATAGGCCATGAGCAGATATCTTCTTTGGTAGGCATCATGTGAATTGATGCTAGTGCACATACCAGAGAAGATATGAGTATGGTGAATATCATGTGACTTGATATTCGTGGACATGCCATTACTCCTGATGACATCATGAGGTGACATCATTTATGGTGGATATCATTAGACTTGATATCTGTGGATATGCCATAATTTTTGATATCACATTGAGGCGATATTTTCACACACACTATATGACCTATGAGGATAGTAATCATCCTCCCTAGCTAAGAGGGGGTGTTAATGAATTGTAGCTTCGATCGGATTATTCCTATTGATGAAATCAAATGCATAAGTGGCCTATCGGCCTTGAGCATTTGATCTCTATCCTTATGCATTCTACTATGAATATTGATTATTATACATGATTAAATAGTATGATCACAATCATATATATATATATATATATATATATATATATATATTCACATGTTATGTATTGTATTGTTAATATATATACATACATATACATAATTGTAATTGAGATAACTATTATTAATCATACTTATAATATTAATCATGCTGTTAATACCATTTATATTAATCATGTTGTTAATATCATTAATATAAATTATGTTGTTAATACAATTACATTGTTGATAATAATGCAAACATCAATAATGAGTATCGATATAATTGCTGATGACATCGGTAATATATTGTGCTATCAAAGATAGCACACTATATTATTGATGCCATATATATTAGACTTGTATTAATATCAACCGATTATTAGTATCGAACAAATCTTGTATTACAATGTGAATCGATACGAGTATCGATTAAGCATGATAACTATTGGTATTACATTGTGATCGGACATGCCTCCAAAGAGACATGTCACTACGTGGACTATGTCCACATAGGGACATGCCTCTTCGTAGACATGTCCCTCTCTTGAGATATATATCATCGATTATGAATTGGGAAGCACAAAAAAAAAACTACAGTGTCAAACAAGTCTCAGTAGTGATCATCAATACTTGTTAATATATACTATTATTATTAAAAGATATATTAAGCAGAAATATATATACAGATCTGATCTGTATTATCATCATTTCTTAGTGAAAATATATATTATCATTGGCATTAATATTAAGAGTTCTAAACACTATATATATATTCATATTTCTATAATATTAATATATATATATATATATATATATATATATATTCTAGATAGAATTTTAGTGATATTGTGATCAAAGTATATATAGAAAAATTAAAATACTACAACCTCTAAATCTGATCAAAACTTTAACACAAGTTCCAGCCCTTTTACTTCTTTTGTAGTGCTGGTCAAAAAGAAAGATGGCACATTGATGTGGACAGAAGTCTTGTTGCTGCTACCGAACCAACTTGGCTCTGTTCTGAGATCTTTTTCCTAGATCTCTTAGGGTGTTCACAACCCTAAACTGAGGTAAGTCACTCTCAACTTTACCTCTTCTTCAAGACTCAGTCTCCATCGAAATGCTTTTCATCTTCTTCTTGCTGAACCTACACAAATAGATTCATTCAACCAATGTTTTCAGAACATTGTTCTCATTCTCTTCCCTAGTCGGACTATTTCCAACCTCGCCTAGGGTTAAGATCTCTAGACTCTTTGTTGTTGCTTCTCCTACAGAAAACAAAAAGGAAACTATGTACACAGGCTCCTCTCGAGTTCCATCCCAACACATGATTCTCACCATGGATTCAAGAATCTCGAGGGGCCATTACTATTTACAATCCAGAACGGGTGAAGAACTAATAACTTGCAAAACAGAAAATAAAGTAACTAATCTACTTGCATGCAAAATGAACCACAAAGAAACTTGATATCCACTAAACACACAGTCTGCAACTTCTCATTACTGGAAACAAAACAAAATAATACAATAATCTGCAAATCTCTAACTTTCCTGTAGCTTCTCTTCTTCTTCAACCTCTACCCTCTAGATCTCCAAAAATGAAGGCTTGGGATGTTATTAGTAACCATCCTCTCATAGGAAACAACCCTAACGGTCCACTCATTCGCAAGAATCTCCTCAGGAACCGTTACACTAACCATACTGTCCATAAAAGACAAGATCCACTTTTCACGGGCCGTTACGATGGAATATTGCCGAGCAACAGTAATGCAAGCCGAGTGCCAATCGCAATCAGTGTTAGCCGAGCTGCAGTGTTAGCTGAGCTACTAGGCAATGTATGCCGAGCTACTAGGCACCAGTGTAGGCCGAGTGCCAGTGATACCAAGAAGCCTATCCAAGGTTCCCGATGCCTTGGTTGGATTTCCAGAGGCTTCCAAACTACCTCACACACACACACAACTAAAGGAAACCAATTAAGCAGCCTATCTAGACATGGATTGACCTAGTCATATCCATCTTAGGGAAAAACAAATGACCTTCTAAGGTCCACACAAACTCTCCTGACTTGGCTAGAGTCAGTACATGTCAGAAATAAGGAGCTAGGGGTTTGAGCTAGGTGTGCTCCTGCACCATACTCCCCCAGACAAAAGAAAGGTTAATCCATCCTTAGATTGAGCATGTTTGGATCAATGCCCAACATCTTGAAGTCTGTTTCTCTGGTCCAAGTAGCATCAACATCTTCTTTGCCATGCCATTTGACAAGGTGCTCCATATAGTCTCTGTTCCTAGTCATCTTGTAGACCCTTGAGTCTAGTATCTTTTCAGCTGTCATAGATGGAGTAGGGGTTAATTTCAGATCTTTTACCTCTTGTATTACCTCTTGAAGGTTCTGATCAACGTCTTGAATTGGTCCTTTGTATGCTATCAAATCTGCAATGTTGAAAACCGGTGACAACCCAATGTCTTCAGGAAGCTCCACCTTGTATGCATTGTTTCCATACTTTGCAAGTATCTTACATGGACCTA
>MU224923.1:1553181-1565580 GCA_018584345.1 Thuja plicata
TCAACCTTGTCTTGGCTATTCTTACTTTTTGAGCTTCGGTCACATTATCACAGTCAAAGTGATTTTCAAGACCTATCCATTCCATGATTAACTCTGGTTCCATCTTGCCACTAAATAGAGGCACACCGTCTAAGGACTTACCACTCATTGCCTTCAATGCTTTCAAGAATGGCTCTTCTTGAAGCACAGGGTTTGGCTCTGGAATAATGTCTTCCTCTGCCACTGCTTTACCCTTTCCATCAGCTTCTCTCATCTGTTCACTGACTGCTGCAGCCCTAAGCTGCACTTCTTCCAACTTAGTCGCCATTCCTTTTGCTCTTCCACATCTTTTGCGAGTTCCGCATTGGTCACCATCTTGGATGAGTTGACAGACGTTTCTGCAGATAACATCCAAACAACACACGCCCAAATCTTTTAGGGCTCTGATACCATTCTGATGTGGACAGAAGTCTTGTTGCTGCTACCGAACCAGCTTGGCTCTGTTCTGAGATCTTTTTCCTAGATCTCTTAGGGTGTTCACAACCCTAAACTGAGGTAAGTCACTCTCAACTTTACCTCTTCTTCAAGACTCAGTCCCCATCGAAATGCTTTTCATATTCTTCTTGCTAAACCTACACAAATAGATTCATTCAACCAATGTTTTCAGAACATTGTTCTCATTCTCTTCCCTAGCCAGACTATTTCCAAGCTCGCCTAGGGTAAGATCTCCATACTCTTTGTTGTTGCTTCTCCTATAGAAAAATAAAAGGAAACTATGTACACAGGCTCCTCTCGAGTTCCATCTCAACACATGATTCTCACCACGGATTCAGGAATCTCGAGGGGCCATTATTGTTTACAACCCAGAACGGGAGAAGAACTAATAACTTGCAAAACAAAAAATAAAGTAACTAATCTACTTGCATGCAAAATGAACCACAAAGAAACTTGATATCCACTAAACACACAGTCTGCAACTTCTCATTACTGGAAACAAAACAAAACAGTACAATAATCTGCAAATCTCTAACTTTCCTGTAGCTTCTCTTCTTCTTCAACCTCTACCCTCTAGATCTCCAAAAATGAAGGCTTGGGATGTTATTAGTAACCATCCTCTCATAAGAAACAACCCTAACAGTCCACTCATTCGCAAGAATCTCCTCAGGAACCGTTACACTAACCATACTGTCCATAAAAGACAAGATCCTCTTTTCACGGGCCGTTACGATGGAATATTGCCGAGCAACAATAATGCAAGCCGAGCGCCAATCGCAATTAGTGTTAGCCGAGCTGCAGTGTTAGCCGAGCTGCAGTGTTAGTCGAGCTACTAGGCAATGTATGTCGAGCTAATAGGCACCAGTGTAGGCCGAGTGCCAGTGATACCAAGAAGCTTATCCAAGGTTCCCGATGCCTTGGTTGGATTTCCAGAGGCTTCCAAACTACCTCACACACACACAACTAAAGGAAACCAATTAAGCAACCTATCTAGACATGGATTGACCTAATCATATCCATCTTAGGGAAAAACAAATGACCTTCTAAGGTCCACACAAACTCTCCTGACTTGGCTAGAGTCAGTACATGCCAGAAATAAGGAGCTAGGGGTTTGAGCTAGGTGTGCTCCTACACCACACATTATGTATGTGTATTGATTATAGGGCATTGAATAAAAGAACTATAAAGAATAGACATCCCATACCTCGGATAGATGAACTTCTGGATGAGTTGCATTGTTCAGTTTTCTTTTCTAAGATTGATTTAAGGTCTAGCTATCATCAGATAAGTGTGAGGGAAGAAGACATTAAAAAAACAGCATTCCGTTATCACTATGGACACTTTGAATTCCTTGTCATGCCCTTTGGTCTTACGAATGCACCTACAACTTTCTAGTCCTGCATGAACCACATTTTTCGCGATCATTTTTAGCATTACCCGACTTCACTCAGCCCTTTGTTATTGAGTGTGATGCATCAGGACAAGGAATAGGTGCAGTAGTGATGCAAAACAAGCATCTTATTGCCTTTGAGAGCAGGAAACTTAGAGAACCAGAGAAGTTGTATTCCACCTATGATAAAGAAATGCTCACAATAATGCACGCGCTAGCTAAGTTCAGGCAATACCCGGTGGGGTCCAGACTTGTGGTCCAGGCGGATCACAACAGTCTCAAGTACTTTTTGGAACAGAAGGATCTAAATGAGAGGCAACAAAAGTGGGTAAGAAAGATTCAAGCTTACAACTTTGATGTGGAGTATGTGAAGGGTAAGAAAAATGTAGTTGTTGATGCTTTACCTAGAAAACCAATACTCTGCTCCCTCGTTGAGATTTCAGCTGACTAGAAGTCTCAATTGTTGACTGAATATGTGAAGGATACATTTTCTTTAGATTTGATTGATGACAAAGTGCAAGATGACAAGTATGCAGTAATGGACAATATTATTTATTACAAGAACAAAATTTATCTAGTACCGAATTCCAAGTTGAAGGCTAAAATTCTGAGGGCATTACACGATACACCTTTAGCAGGACATCCAGGTTTCTTCAAAACCTATCGCCAAATTCGTGAAAGGTTTACCTGGAAGAGTTTGAAAGATGATGTATTACAGAATGTTAGAGGGTGCCTGACTTGCCAACAAAACAACTCAGAACACACATTCCCTGTGGGCCTACTACAGCCACTTCCGATACTAGAGTAGAAATGGTAAGGGATATCAATGGATTCCATCACAGGTCTTCCTCGAGTTCAAGGGAAAGACTACCTTTGTAGTGGTAGAAAGGTTGACAAATTACTCTCACTTCTTTGCTATTGCTACGGATTTTTCAGCATCACAGGTTGCTGATTTGTTTTTCCGGGAAGTGTTTAGATTGCACGGTCTACCTCAATTGTCAGTGATCGAGACAACAAGTTTATCAGCATGTTTTGGCAAGAGTTCTTTCGTTTGGCGGGGAAAGAATTACCTCCAAGCACCAATTACCATCCCCAAACGAAATGGGCAAACGGAAATCGTGAACAAATCGGTTGAAGGCTACCTCATAAATTATGTTTCAGGACCGCAACATGCTTGGGTCAAGTGGTTGCATTTAGGGGCATTTTGCTACAATGCTACCTATCACATGACGATCGGTATGTCTCCCTTTAAGGATTTGTATGGATATGATGCATTAACCATCATTGACTTAGTATTTGATGACAGCAAGGTTCTGCGGGCAAAGGAGACAATTCAAGATCATCAGGAGATTCTCAAGGCTTTGAAGGATAATATCCAACAAGCACAGAATCAGCAAAAGATGTATACTGATAGACATAGAGTTGAATGAACATTTCAATTGGGGATTTGGTTTTCCTATGGTTGCAACCGTACAAGTAGTCTACACTAAAGAGTAGTGGTGCAAAGAAATTGAAGCCATGTTTCTATGGACCCTATAAAATCCTAAGAAAGATTGGGGAGGTTGCATATGAATTAGAACAACCAGTAGGAAGCAAAATTCATAACATTTTTCATGTTTCTTGTCTTAAAAAGGCATTGGGGCAACAAACTATTGCATCTCTTGAGTTACCACTGTTAGATGAGGAAGGAAGATTGGTATTAGTTCCTAAAGGCATCGTAGATTGGAGGGATAAGAAGTTGAGAAATAAAATGGTCTGCAAATATTTGATAAAATGGAAGAATCTGCCCCTTAAGGATGCTACCTGGGAAGGCGAAGAGATTCTACAGCATCCTAATTTACGATTACTAGTAGACCAACAATCTGGGGAAGGGACGACAATAATGTCCCCTCTTTGAGTAGACATTGTCTTTTATATTAAATAAATTGCCAAGTCTTTTTAATAGTTGCCTTAAGACTTAGGCGATATTTAAATAAATAAGTTGGTTTCACTTAAGTGATCTCCCCTATTTTTCAATCATGAGAGGGGGCGGTGGATTTTCTTTTTATTCTGGGCGAATTAATAACATAAGTGTAAACATATTCATTTATGGAAAGTGGCAAATGCATCCACGCCTTTCAGCCTAAAATCTTGACCTTTGTGGTTGTCCGATCATTTTTGGATTGAAAAGTTTTCGTAAGGCATCGATGAAAGGGAATTGGGCAATCTATTATCTATGTTTTCATATTTTCTTATTCTGCAATAAGGTTACAGTATTACCAGGACGAAACCCTTGGTAATTGGTGAACTTGGACGTCCACCCAAGCTTCATCCATGGAGAAATACAAGCCACGGATGTTGAGACAGTCACATAATTCAAAGACTTAGTGTTTGGAAAGAAGCGCAGGACAGGTTTGGGGTAGCAGTGATTGCAGGGGTTAGAGAGGTTTTCCGTTGTAGACGAAGAATATCCAACAAATACTCATCAAATGATAGCTGAATGGGTTGTGTAACACCACCAGATTTCTTAGCATACTCTTAATAAGGAGACAAACAAACAGGGTTTGCTTATTCAAGTATTTATCTCTTTCAAAATTTCTTCTGACAGTACTTTGTGATTCTTGCTTCAAATTGAGCTTGGAATGAATGAGAAGACTTCTATAAGAATTGGTTGAATAAATTTTGTAAGCCTTATTGTTATTTTGAATTTTCAGTATAACCTGCAATAAGTTATATTCTTACTTGTCTTTATATTTGTTAACTTTTAGGATAGCTGCAAATGTAATAGCACTCTATGTTGTATGTGTGTTCCAAATGCAACAATCTCTCTTTGATTTATATTGGGAATGAGGCTAGGAGAGACATGTCCCTTCATGGGACATGTCTATTCATTATTATTTATAAGAAAGGACATGCCTTTTCCCATTAATTATAATTTAATCTTATAATGTTTCATCAATCAATTATTAATTAAGAATAATATAATAATTTAATATTGAACATTAAATTTCATATGATTAATAATAAATTATTATATAACATATATATTATATTATTATTAATCAACATATATTATATGTATTCTAATGATCATACGACTGAAGCTACAAACATTAACACTCCCTCTTAGCTAGGGAGGATGATCAAACATAATGTGTAGTGGTCTCCTGTGTCAACACTTATGACCCTCACCATAGCTATGCAAAACATCAAGACTCCCTCTTAGCTAGGGAGGATAAATCAATCCAATGTCAACCAACACTTATATGACACTTGACAACATCAACCATATGATGTAAGCAATAAAAGCATATCCTCATGATGTAATCAATAGAAACATAGTCTCAAGATGCGGATTGCCTCCATCAACGATTCTATCCACAAGCTCTCAGGTGGATTGCCTCCTTCAGTGATTCTATCCGCAAGCTCTCAAGCGGATTGCCTCCATCGAAGATTCTATCCACAAGCTCTCAGGTGGATTGCCTCCACTAGTGATTCTAACCACAAGCTCTCAGGTGGATTGCCTCCATCTGCGATTCTATCCACAAACTCATGAGCTTTAGAGTGGATTGCCTCCATCGGCGATTCTATCCACAAACTCTCGTGTGGATTGCCTTCATCGGCGATTCTATCCACAAACTCTAAAGCTCATGAGTGGATTGCCTCCATTGGCGATTCTATCCACAAGTTCTCGGGTGGATTGCCTCAATCGGCAATTCTATCCACAAGCTTCTCAAGCTTTAATGTGGATTGCCTCAATCGGCGATTCTATCCACAAGTTCTATCTATTATCATCTGTTTCAGCCATCACAAGATGTCTATCACAATAGAAGGTCAATGGTCTGTTTAAGGAACTGAATCCACCATGCAGGAAATCATCTATTGTGATTTGTTTCAGCCATCACATGATGTCTATCACAATAGAAGGTCAGGTTATTGTAAGATTGTCACCTTTCAATAAGTCTTGCAAATACAAGTGATAATCATTTGGAAGTCGTCACTTCCTCATGATGTACACAGTGGGCAGGCCCATTAAAAATATGGAGTCACACACATGACATCCATCATCCCTCAGCACAAAGGGTGAAAACAAGGGATTTCACCTCAAACTTCTCTCACAAAGAAGAACTCATTGAGCAGATATTAATCTGTTGATCATCCAAGATTGCTTAAGATGAACTGTCAGACTCACTCTGAGTCTGATATCAATCTTCTTAGCTCCTCGTCCAAAGTTACCTTTGCAGAGCCAAACTCCCTCTGAAAACAATTTCTTGTGCTTCTGTCCTAAAGGTATGTCAGAGAGAGATTACAAATAGCTTATAAACTAAACTATCTCATACGGAAATACCAAAGATAGAAGCATACAAGATTTTACTAGCCAATATTATAGCATAAATTTCAAACTAAATAATTCATGTACATTAATAAAACATGGAATACTTATCTTAAGTTTCAAATATTTCCCTTTGTAAGGTGAGCCCATATAGGAAATATCAACTCTCATCAAAATTTGAAGTTGCTTGCGGCGGACATGCTGCAGGAGATCATAATGTTGTTCGTGCTAGCCATGTCGACGACCTTCATGCAGAGCGACAAACTAGAGTGGATGATCACCATTTTCTCACTCTCCACTAAGGATGGTTCAAATGGAAATGTAACATGGTTATTATTCCCCCCACAATGTACAATTCCCACTCTTATATCGTTGAACAATACTCATGTCTTCTTGTGAAATGACTTGATTGCTCCAAAAGAGGTGACACTATAATTAATTCATTATTTCTAGAAAGAGACACACTTCCTTGAATACATTCTTCTTTGTCAATGCTTGACCACAATCATAACAAATTAATATCTCTTTAATGAAAGCCGCTTTCAGGAATTTCACATAACACATACACAGTCCGTCATAACTTTTGAACCCCACACTTTCTCTCCAATCGCTCTGGTGAGATTCTTCCAAATTTGTTTTTCACAACATATCCGAAATTCAGAAAAATCCAACAGTGGATTTGTGAGATACGGTCCCTATACTGAGACTCTATTTTCTGAGACAGTCACACATTCACCATCAACAAACTACTCCCTTACATTTACAGTCTAGCTCTAATACCAAGTTAACTTTTAGGATAGCTGCAAATGTAATAGCACTTTATGTTGTATGTGTGTTCCAAATGCAACAATCTCTCTTTCATTTATATTGGGAATGAGGCTAGGAGAGACATGTCCCCTCATGGGACATGTCTATTCATTATTATTTATAAGGACATGCCTCTTACCATTAATTATAATTAATCAATCTTATAATGTTTCATCAATCAATTATTAATTAAGAATAATATAATAATTTAATATTGAATATTAAATTTCAAATGATTAATAATAATATAACATATATATTATATTATTATTAATCAACATATATTATATGTATTCAATATAAAGTAATTGGTAAAAATGATTGTTATTAACAATTGATCAATGCGATCAATATAAAGAATTTACAAGAGATAGAAATAAAAAGTTTCTAAAGGAAACTTCAGAAGATCGAGTAATCGATCTTATCTAAACTTATCTATCTAATTTACATATATTTACATAAGATGACCATTAAAGTAATAAAAAAATATAATAATATTCTAATACCCTCCCTTAATGGTCAATCCGTCAACAACACCAAGCTACCCCCTAAATTTAGCAAACTTATCTAGACCAAGAGGCTTGGTGAGAATGTCTGCAGTCTGATCCGCACTTAACATACTGCAACTGAATTGTCTCGTCTTCAACCAACTGCCAAATGTAATGACAATGAATGTCCACATGTTTGGTTCTTTCATGGAAGACTAGGTTCCTGGAAAGCTTGAGAATGCCCTCATTATCAACAAACAAGGGAGTCGAACCTACTTGAGACATCTGCATATCCGCAAGCATCCGACGACGCCAAATTGCTTCACAAGCTGCACTTACAGCTCCTCGGTACTTTGCTTCTGTCGAGGAGAGAGATACTGCCTGTTGCTTTTTACTAGTCCATGTGACTGCACCAGATCCCAAACTGAACACATATCCAAAGGTTGATTTCTTATCATCAACTGAACCTGCCCAATCTGAATCTGTGAACCCACTGAGTCTAGGATCATGACTTCGAGTGTAACGAAGTCAATAATCAAGAGTGCCCTTCACATAACGCAGCACACGCTTCACTGCTACCCAATGATCTGGGTGTGGTAAATCTTGGACTGCCTTCCAACATAATGTTGGTGAGAGACGCCATTAAAATTTTGAAAAGGCGTTAAATGAATCCAAAGCACAAATTCCGAGGCAAATTGACAGAAGACCCATAAAAAATGAACGAAGACCCAGAAGAAAGCTCGAAAAACCCAGAAGGAATATGAAGTCAGATTTGAAATCTGGTCGCATGGAAATTGAGGCACGAAAATCGAGGCACCTAGAAAATTTTGAATATGGCCCAGTTGAGGGTTTGAAAAACCCAACAAGAATTTGCAAGAAAAATAATTTTTCGACTGAAACTGAAGGGTCAAAAACCCTAGGCGGCCATTAATGGGCCCAAAACTGTGCAAGAAAAAAATGAGCCGCTGGAAGATCCCTAGGGTAGTAGATAAATTTCAAAAAATTAACAATCTTGAATAATTTCAAAAAAGAAATTATATTAATTTTTCAAAAATTAATAATGAACACAAGAGCCAAGAAAAAAAACTGAAACTATTTCGAAAATTTCCACTCAATGGAGGATTACAAAATTTTCGAAAAAGTTAACCTACAACTCTGATGCCATATTACGCAAAGTAATTGGTAAAAATGATTGTTGTTATTAACAATTGATCAATGTGATCAATATAAAGAATTTACAAGAGATAGAAATAGAGTTTCTAAACGAAACTTCAGAAGATCGAGTAATCGATCTTATCTAAACTTGTCTATCTAATTTACATATATTTACATAAGATGACCATTAAAGTAATAAACAATATAATAATATTCTAATAATTACAAGAAACCCGCTCTGATACCAATTAAAGTAAACACACACATATATTGAGAGAGGTGGTGAATGAATATATGATCAACTTTCTCAACTTTTAATTTTAGTAATCTCAAAGCAATGACAAATAATTCACACAATTAACATCTAACGAAAGAAGACAAGATGCACACACTTTTACGTGGGAACTCTTGCACAAGAAAATCAAGGCAAAATATTGCTTTTTATATATAACTTCATACAACTTAGTAGGCTCCAACCCACAAGAGACAATAATCTCCTTCATTGAGCTCCAACTCTACAAGAGACTCCAATCTCTTGAATAAAAGACTCCAACCTCAAATCTCACAAAGTGGAAGGCTTCAACTTCAAAATGTAGGGTGATAATGATTTTGTTGGATCTCCCCTAGATCCCTTGAAGAATTTCAACTAGTCTGCGCACTTCTCTTAAATCTACTCTAAACTTTTGTTCTTAAATCTGGAATATATTGTTGTCCGTAATTTTGTCTTCAAAATATTTGGGCAACCCTACGCAATTTTTCATAGATTTGTAGTTTAAGCTCTCTAAGGTAGGCATCCTAAAGGTGTTTTTCGAAGGCAATCGGTCATACTCTTAACCGGCTTAACTTTCTCATCCTATAGGTGTCATTTTCGAAGATTTTTGTCGAATTTTTCTGTCTTTCTTGTAATTTCGGATTTTTCTTTCCTAACTACAAGTTCTCGATTTTTGAAAATCTCAAGTCTTTGTTTGATTTTCCTTGGTTTGTTTGATTGTTTTTGTTCCTCCTTTGCATCTTAGGTCTTTCACTTTTTGAATTCCGGTCGTTTTGAGCTATTGGGGGCTTAAATACATGTTATATTTTAAGAGAAAATAAAGAAAGAAGTTGCTTGTAATCGGGTTTTTAAACTCCAATTGCAAGTTGTCTTTATAAATCTTTGTTTTAAATACTTGCAATCGGGCTTCAAAACCCCAATTACAAGTTCTCTTCACTTGTCTTTTAGAAATGCTCGTAACTTACAAAACATTTACAAAGCCCGACTTGAAGGGATCAACAAGAAGGAACATTTTTATAAAGGTATTAACATACGTAGTCGGGTTTCTAAAGCCCGACTACATATGTTTTTTCTTTATTTTTAACTCCAAGTCACTCCTTTACTTGTAACGAAATGCATAAAACACGACTTTCTTTAGCAAAGAGTCACCATTTTTAAAGTGTTAATGCTCGCAAGCATGCACACGAACCCCAATATGGCTCTAGTCGTTGTTTATAGAGGCCATTGCAAGTATTTTTATGAAACATTGACACTTGAAGTCAGGATTCTAAAGCCCGACAACAAGTGATTTCTTGTTTAAAAACATTACAACCACTCCTTGCAATGCATTTAGAAAAGCATGACGACTGTATCATTGTTTTTGGTTTGTAAAGCGTCCAACCTTGTAACACAGTTGAAGAAGCCTGGCATTGCCTTAGTACTCACCATTTTTAAGAAGGAAGGTATTTACAAAAGACGGTTTATACGTAGTTGGGCTACATTTTTCCTTTATGCTAAAAATCCATCAACACTTGCAGCGTTGAATACAAAGTCCGACGGGCATGAAAGTGCAAGTTTAAGGCCAAAACGACTTGTAAATAATGATGCAAAGACTGACGTCGGGTATTTAGGGCAAGTCCATTTCATTTATTTGCTTGTATCTTCTCATACAAAGCGCGTTTTAGCTGGAAGTCGCCATTTTTGGCCAAGAAAGCAAGTTGACTTGCAAGCATGCACACGAACCCCAACTTGGAAGGTTGAATTAGTCTTTGACTTGCTAGGATTGAGGATGCAATCTTTGCCATTTGTCAAAGAACTCTTCAAGACTGAAAATGCATTGATTGAAGAAGGGATTGGTCAATTTTTGCTTGCCCTAGACACTTATATAGCTGTGATTTGAAGATCTTTTCATAGATTTGAATCAGCAATCTTTGGGATTTTCTTCAAGTTTGTGCAAAGCATTCTCATTCAAAGCAGCGATCACGTTGCATTTTTGAGAGGGTTTTTGGTATTGAAAGTTGGATGTGTTGTTCCAAAAAAAATACACATTCCAAAGGACAATGCAAGCTAGGCAAAGGACCTTCCCAAAATCATGAGTTCTTCCCAAAAGTTGAATCCAATGTTCTTCCCACAAAGAAAAATGCAAGTTTTATCCAAAATAAGAGCTTCAAAATGCATGTGCTTCCCCACTTGCAATCAGATTTCAAAACCCTGATTGCAAGTCCATTTTCCAAGAAGAGACTAAGTCATTCCCCTACCTCTAATCGGGTCTAAAACCCGATTGCAAGTGTTTCTCATGCAAAAATGAAAGTTTTTCCCTACTTGCAGTTGGGTTTTTAAAACCTGAATGCAAACAAAAGATCTTCCCAAATACACTTGTAATCGGATTTCAAAACCCCGATTACAAGTAGAAGCGACTTTCCATTGTATATATATGCATTTGCGAATGAAAGCCTCTCATTTTGACACGCAGTGCATATGTCCCATCCACCTGCAAAGCTCAGAAAAAATCCTGAAATTCCTCATGGGCCTCATTTTGCAAGTAGATTTCAAGGTTGGAGCTTGGCGCAAGAACCACATGACAGAGTCATACAAGGAGATGAAAAGTGATGGAATGACTGAGAGCATAGAATGCTTTCAAGACTGAAATGGTCATGAAAAGATGCTTTCCCAATAACGGCCATTATGATGCAGAACAATCAAGGATGCAAGTTCTTGTTCCGGTTCAAGATACTTTCACCAAATCTGAGTACTTCAATCATGGAGCATCCTGTAGCAGCATAAGGAATTGATAAAGGATGATGTAATAGGAGTCATGTCTTGTCAGGCACTTAGTTTATTTTCATCATGCATTTTGTAATTTTGTTATTGACAAATTACATGTAATGTAAAAACCAGATGCAATTGCATGTGATAGTATCACTCACAAAGTTATAACATGTAATCACATTGCAGGGCATCAAGTCTTGCAATGTTGAATAAGTCAATTGTAGCTAGTTAGTTGTTGAATAAGTCTCAATTAGTTGGGTTTCTCCCACTTTTCGGTCTCAACCCCTCACCTATAAATAAAGGAGGGTGCTCTTTGTAATTTTATCTTTTGGCAATGCAAGAAAACTCTGCCAGTTTGTATATGCACCCTAAGACTTTGAGCTTGGATGTAAATTAAATTGCTTTCAATAAAAGAGGCAACTTGCTTTCAAACTTTGTGTTGATTCAAGGTGTTAAGTGACGACATTTTCTGGATATTGATTGTGAGTTTTGTGCTTTTGTTCAAGAGGGATTTGACCTCAATCTTGTAGACTTTGAGTTGCATATTGCGTTCAAAGTTATAATTTGGTTTCAGATTTGGTCTTGCACACTTTGAGTTGCTTATCAAGTCTATGATTTACATAGGACATGTAATGCCCACCCTAGAATCTTCCTATGTTAGACAGACAGGACTATTGCTTTGACACTTTGGGTTTTATGATGGACTATGATTATTATTTAGTTAGCATTTTATGAGATATTTGAGCATATATAA
>MU224923.1:1568687-1581361 GCA_018584345.1 Thuja plicata
TTTTATCATTGTTACTGAAAATAAAGATGTAAAGATATGTTGTAGTGCCTTTGGGCCATTTATGTATCTGTTATTATGAGATCTATTATCAGAAAGATGTAATTGAAAAGAAAAGAAATGTAATTGGGAGGGATAGTTCTAGGCTTGATTTCAAGGGTTATTATTTGAAAGAACAAAGTTGGAAATATACAATGTAATGATGAATGATCTTTTCTATCTCTTCTTTATTGCAAGAAAAAAAAAAAAAAATGTTTATTATGCTAATGTTGAAACGTAGTTCGTAATGAATAAGTTATTCAATGTGTAGGATGGAGAAATGGAATTAGTATATAAAGTAAGGAATATAATTGTGAATGAAATGTTATTTTCTTACCCTATCTCTTAAGTTCTAAATGTGAAAGTGAAGAAAGGAAATGAAATTCAATTTAGATAAGTAATGTAAATATGTTTGTAAATGATTTCATTAAGGGAACCTTAAGGAATGTAAATGTGAAGTAGTAATGATGTAATGATCGAAAAAAAAAAAAATTGTTAGTTGTAATTTTTGGTCTTAAGACCTGTTCCTTATGGGTTCCTTGGCGGGGACATTACAGGACACTCAAGAAAGGGAATAGCTTGCGGACTTTGTGTTGCTTCATTTTCTCCGTTTGTACATGCAAGGTGAAATACGTGTTGGAGACTTTGAGCTGCACATGTGTTTCATTCTTGTTCTCACAATCTCATAAGGAGCCATGGAAAGACTTTGAGCTTTCACAAGTTTCTTGGTTACATAAAATGCTGGTACGCTGAAGATTATTCTTACATCTTACATTCTATTTATCAGACTTACTGCTCCAATAAATACTTTGTAAGTGAATTACACCAATGCTTAAAGATTTGTATTGTAATAGCAACATCTATTCTGAAATAAGAGAATAGGATGAATGTACTGCCCTGATTTAGCTTAGTGTAAAAAGTAGTTAAGTGTTTTGTTGATTCCAGTAGCAATAAGAGGGGGGAGCCTTCCCTTAGAAGTAGGAGAAACTGCATCTCACACACTGTGGCTGGAACCACTATTTTGCTATTGATCCTTAAAAACTGTCGGTTGCAAAATATCCACCCAACATATATCTTTTCAAGAATTTTGCCTTGGATCTTCTTATCATATCTCAAATTAGCCTTCAAAATCTGCTGTCAAACAAACCTTTAGATCTGCTCCAAAGTCTGTAATTTTCTGCTCATATTCTTTGACACTTCCAACTCATAAGATCTGCAATTATCTGCTCTAAGGTTTGCTCCTTAAGTCTCCTCTGATTGAAAGGAAATGCTATTGATCCAATGATTGAATGGTCCTCAAAGACCTTTCTTTTATACCGTCCAATGTGCCCTTTTACTTAGCAGTTACATTGCTTCAAGTGCAGATCGGTCAGGTATAAGAATTATTATTTAATTATTAATTACCTTGTCCAAACACATATAACGAGGGTCGGCCAAACTTGAGGTTTATATTTTCTACAACATCTAACACAAGAGGTTGGCCCCTTCATTAATGTTCAAAATAAACATTGGCGCCAAAAAATGAATCAGCCCAACTAAATATCTAAATTTCATTCCCATTAGGTCAACTCATAGAAAATGTAATGTAACTTTTATTTCAACCCTTATTTAATGTGCCACCACATAGAGGGATGTTGGTTACTATGATAGAATTTATTTTGTCCATAAAAAGTTGCCCTTCACAATAGCAATTACCTTTATTTAATTTTCTTTTACCACTCCTTGAGTCGGCTACCTCCATACATTTGACATCAATGACAACTAGTCCAACAAAAATAAAATCATATATTTGGTAGAAGATAATGTGGTAGAAGTTTTTATTAGTGGACCGTGAGGGCACTATTTTCATTTGATGAAATTGGAGATGCAACAAAGGACTTCAACTGAGCTCGGCTTCTCCATTTTGAAGAAAATTTGTGTTCTTCCTCCTCACACATGCACGCAGATTTATTTCCCGCATTTCTTGAGAAACTCACAATAGCACAGTTGTCGATCTCTAAGTATATCACCCCCTGCAATCACAAAAAGAATGGGTGGAAGGTCATGTAAAGAGGCAGCGATTCCTACTACTCTGGGATTGTAGGAGTGATTTCTATTGCTTCCGACAAGCAAGGCAAGTCTCCAAAAGACATCCAACTACTCCAAACTGAAAATTGTCAAATTCTCCTTCTCTCGATGATGGCTTACGCGCAATAGGAGACTTGCAAGACAGCGGGAGATGGCAGAAGAGCACACCCTGCAAGCTGGGACGTTTTTAGGGATGTCTCCAGTGCTAGAGACCCGTCCTGGTCCACGAGACACATCCCAGGAGCCGGAGATGCATCTCCCGGTAGCCTTGCTTGTAAGAGTTTGCCAAATCAAAAATCACAATGGCCATCTCAATCAGCTATTTAGATGTGATTTCTCTTTAACAAGAAAAGATTGGGGCAAAGTCATCTTAGCACAGAGAAAATGAGAACCAAATAATCAAAGGAAATTACCTTTCCAACATACTAAGTTCAAAATCCTTCTAGTTCTGACAGACCATATGGACACATGCCACACTCTTATTTTTACAAGAAGCATTGCACATTTGTCTCAATCCTATTTTTGTATTGCATGTCATAGTGCTACTTTGTATTTTGCGCAGCCAATTTTTTCCATACTATGATATGCTCTTTTCATGTTTATAAGTTAATTATTGGCATCCGATGAAGACTAACAAGATGAAAGAGTTGCATCCAATTCATAGTTTTTCCGTTCTCTCAACATGTAGATTTATATCAAAAGCAGCCCAGGTCAAGTAGGCAAGGAAAACTCAGGTTCAAAATTAACGTAAAATAGGCGATTTTACAAAATGCAGTGACTTCTCTAGAAGAGTAAAAAACATAAAGCATTGGCATCTTAAAATCAATTATAAGGAGGAAACAAAAGAATCAAACAGCAGTGCTGAAAGACTTTAAGCTTGTCAATTAGATCCTTTATACACAATTATGAAGAAGACTGACTAATTATTTTCTTGTTGCATGAGAATATTTCTAAATGAAAAGAGCAGACACATAGCTAAACTAAGGAAAGAAAGAGAAAAATAAATAAAAATATCTAACATCGAGCTGGATTCAAATTGTATAAAATGCCAAAAGGAATGCTATAACTATAAAGGGTAACTAAGTTAATGAGGCATCATATTGCTTGAGGATGTCTGCAGCAGTAGGGTTACCATAAAGGTGAATGCTGGATCACTAAACCCATACAGCCTAATCAAAGTGCTATTAAATATTAATATGGTATCTAGGGTTTCATAATGAATTAAAAAATTCGTAAATGGACATGAAACATATGTCTAGAAGAAGCTAACTGGAGACATCCAGTTCTACCTTGTCTTAGACATTTGCAAAAGAGATTTTACTTACTACTCTGTGAAGTAGACCCCAGTCTGCAATAGTGCCTGCCAAAACCATAAACAATGCCAGTACTTATCAGAATCTCATTTAGAACAATTATGCCCCTTCGACTAATATCTAGGAAACAGAGTTATGGCATGGTGTCAAATAATGGCATAGTAGAATTGAATGGAATGGAAACGCATAGTCTAGACTGCATGAAAAGTGCTCTTTTTAATCCATTTGCACCCATAGTGTATAAAGATACTCATTTGATATCTAATATAGTGACTAAGAAACCACATGCAGCTAAAAGAAAGGATAAGCACCCATCACTACAGATTGTTTTTTCTGTGGTTGTTGGACAATAAAATCCAGCTGAGCAGAAAACTTCATCTGTTCTTCTAACATCAGCCCATCGATCTGCTCCTCCACAGGTATGGTTGACCCCTCTAGGGGTCAGCTGATAGCTATATCTGCATCAGAATCTCAAAATTTGCAGAGTTAAAAAGATGAAAGTATGATATAAACAAATATAGAAGGAACATAAAAAAAGTTAATTGGTAAAATACTTACGGATCACATAAACCTGTAGAACTGTTCAACTTGGCTCTTGGACAGTAAGCACCTAAAGGGCATGCTTTCCTCAAAAACATATACATAATCACTATTAGAAATGCTTTCTCTTAAAGACAATATATTTAGTTTTTCAAAACACCATTCAATATGATAGAATTGCATTAAAAGAATTAAGACCCTCCATCATACATTCACATACACAATTAAATCACTTGATTATTTTGTTTTCTTAATCATTGTCCGCACAAATCAGCAGACATGAACTGATTGGTGAATTTATACAGCAATTTTTTGTTGAGTAAAGACATCTTAAGCCATTCTATCTCTATCCTTCTTTTTTAATGAGAATGTAGCATCAAAAAGGTAATTCATACGTAACAGATTTTTCCATGATTGCCTTCCTCTCTTTTTCAAACCGTAAGCAGAACAGAATAACAGAATTGCTTAGTCTATCTTTACATTTTGGAAACAAACTGGGATAGTTAAACTGGCATCAGGCATGCCATCATGAATGGACTCAAACCATGATGAGCATATAAATTAAGGAAAAGATGCAGTCACGTAAAACTAAACTTGATTAAACTATCACATCCTCTTCACAGGTACAAAAATAAATATTTCCATGCCATAACCCACAAATGTGCAGACACAGAATGCAGAAGATGATATTTTAATGGAAATTTATCATTTCCATTAAGTTTACACAAAGTAAGATTTTTCCATTCCATCTTGAACCAAAATTCAGAGTGATCATTAAAATTTGTCCGAAAATTACAAACAGCAGTCCATGATTTCAAATTTTCAAGAAAAAAAGAGTCAAGACTTTATACAACAAGGCATTTTGGAGGGTTTGCAAATTACACAGTGCAAACCAACCAAGAACCCAAAAGGGGAGTTATACGTACATATTCAAAAATTAAGATCTCTTCGGAGTTAAATCCAA
Organism: Thuja plicata; assembly: GCA_018584345.1. Lineage (NCBI taxonomy): Eukaryota > Viridiplantae > Streptophyta > Pinopsida > Cupressales > Cupressaceae > Thuja > Thuja plicata. The sequence goes on from MU224923.1 coordinate 1,573,608, forward strand.
AAACGGAGAGGACTATATAATAAATTTTGCATTCAGCTTAACGACAAAGCATCCAACCAGTGATGTAATGCTACTTTTCTCCCAGAGTTAAGTATTTGCAGCGGAATTAAATATGATTAATATTAGAAAACACAATTTAAAATATGTAATGTTATCAAAATATAAATGAATAACAATGCACACCAAACATGTGATAATTTATAAGAAATCTGAAGTAGATAATTAATGCGGAAAATTGAATAACACAACCATATGTTTCAGTCAAATTAATATCATGATCATAATTTCCAATATCTTTTAATATTAATGGTTTCCAATACTTATTGGAATTAGAGCACCTGGAATGGTCATTATCACTTTGAGAAGAATTATTTCAATGGTATTGGCCCTAAAATTAACATCATGATCATAATTTCTAATATCTTTTAATATTAATAGTTTTCAATACTTATTTGAATTAGAGCACTTGGAATGGTCATTATCACTCTAAGAAGATTTCAATGGTATTGGCCCTAATAGCTATGGCACACTTTTGAGAACCTATGTAAAAACATAGAATGTTCATTCATGTACCATGCAAAAGCATCAAAGCCCTGGCTAGGACAATCCTGAGTGTACTTTGTACCCCGATTTGGACACTCTGTGTGCAACCCCCTCCCGCCCCCCCTGCCCCCCTCTCTCTAAAGCACAAAGCTCATCAAACCACATTCTTGCTTTAGTGATCTCTATGCCCCCTCCTCAAGTCTCACATAAATGCTTTATATAACATTTCAAGGGGTGGTTTCCAAACCATCACACCCTGTCAAAAGAGTTTCATTTGAATAAATTATTTAACAAATAATTATTCCTCTCCCTTTTTAAAGGGTTTTTTAAAATATTCTTTACTAATCTCTTCTTTAACCAAAGGATCCTAATATCCTTGATTTTTATCTCCCTTTTAATTCTAAAGGGTTATTTCATCGATTTATCTTCTCTTGGGGAAAAAGTCACATAGATTTTATTAAAATAATATTAGAATGTTGTTATAATGGTCATCTTAGTTGATATTTAGAAACATCCTTTTATGTCTTCCATCTTTATTTAGTTTTAGGAAGTTTCCTTTGTCGAAGTTATGAAGCCATGTTGAAATTTGCAGCACAAGCACCTACAGGATCAAATAGAAAAACAAAAAACACCTTCCACAAGGAGAGCAGCAAAAAAATATTTGCTACATATCTCAAGAAGCAAAGATTACAAAGTTGCGAGATTATGATGCAAGATGAATTACAATGAAAAGATCAATTGTTTTTATAGAAAGCAATAGTCCTAAAAATATGCAAAAGCTATGTCAAACTAAAAATAGCAAACTAAAGCTAGATCTCTACAAATTTTAAGTGCATGATATGCACAATGTGCAAACTGGAGCCCAACTAGACTAAACTAGCCTATATTAGGCTCAACTAAGTGAACTTAAGCTATAGCATGAATGTGCAAACATGTGCTCAATTATGCATAATAATATGCATGAGAATATTCTTGAGCATGCGCACAATTAATTTATGCAACATATGCAAATATGTCTAATGCAACAAATATGCATACTCTAACAACGCCCTTAAGTGAAACGTAGGGAAACAAAAAAACTCTAAGCATGAAATGCATGAATGGGTCTCGGCAACAAAAGGCCTGATTAGGTACCCATGTACAATGGAAGCCTTTCAAAGTAGAGAAAAAGGAGGAAAACTACGTGGGAAAAACACTCTCCAAAAACGAAAGATGCAACTATATGAAGTGCAGAAGAACATCATCTGAGACACTAGGAAAAATGTGAACAGTTGTCAAACGATAACTGCCATAGTGTTGAATGAAGAACCTCCTCTTAAACCAAGATGATGATCAGGATCAATCGGCATGAGTGCTCCCAACGACACTACTTGAACAATGAGCAAATGGCAACCAAAGGCAAAACATCTATCAGTCGAAGATACATAAGACAACAATCTACATGAGTGCCCCCAACAATACTACTTGAACAATGAACATATGGAAAACAAAAGCAAAACATATGTTAGTCAAAGATGCAAATGGCACATGTGACCCCAACAACACTACTCAACCATGCAAGAGAAAATTGCTAGATGAAAATACAAATGTCAATAGTCTAAAGAACTAATCAACTACGGAACCAAGAAAACATTAGCACAAACAGTAGAAACCCCCCATAATGTTGACAAAGGAGAGGCATGAGAGGTCCACTTAAACTGTGTGTCACTAAGGAGAAGATGAAAGCACGGCCCATGTGGAAAGAGCATGACCTTTAACTGTCTGTGAAGAAGAAGACTTACGGGCTAAAATGTGATGTTGCTACATGGCCTCCTCTAAAGCTTCTAGTCTCGTCCAACCCTATTGACTACATGTCCCACCTTGCCACAAAAACTGCAAAGCTCACCTAGCTTCTATGTTTTGGAGGAAGACTCACCAAATTGAGAAGAAGATGGAATGGAAGAAGATCTTTGATCTGACCTCTACGCGGGCTTAAAGGGATGTTCACTACCTGAAGTGTGTCTTAGGCTTCTACTTTGCCTTTTGCTTCCTCTAAGATGATTGTGCAACCAAAGCCTAAGACTTGGAGCTAGAAGTGAATCATGCTGAGTCAACAAAGATTGCTTCCATGCTAAACATTCACAGCTCAAATAAAGGAAAAGTGAAGGAATCTCCCATAGCATCCATAGTAGCATAAAATGTACAAGCACAGACTTGAAAAGGTCCTCGCAGCTTAGACAAGATCATGAAGATGCATTCTTTGTCAATCTTCTCTTTCCCACATCCACGCAATAAAGTCCTAATGGACTTGAACTTCTCCAAAAAGTCCTCAATGGAAGGAAATGAATTAGGTACCAAAGTACTCAAATCCATCTCTAGCTGCAGTGCCCAGACCTCATTAAGCTGCCCAAAGAGAGATTGAAACTTGAGCCACATGGCCTACAAAGTAGTGCAATACTCAAGGTGAAATAGGAGACTATCTGAAACATGTATAGAAATCAAACCCATAGCCTTGCCCATCTTGTTTCTATGCTGAAAGACCTCAAACGAGCGAGTCAAGTTAGGCTGTGTCTCATCCAACATGGACCACAACCCTCTAGGCAGAAGTAACCTGATCATCTGGGTCTTCCAGGTATGACAGTTACGACGGGTGAGGGGAGCAATGGGAGTAGAATCCCCGTGCTGGAATAACTACAAATAAACCCTCACAACAAGAAAACGTAAATTCTCCTACAACTGGATAGTCAAGAAATCTCAAAAATAAGAAATGAACAATTTTGAGATCAATGTGTACCTAATGAAAATTCTGCAAAAACGGACCACAGATCTATGTAGAGGACGCTAAGAGCTTTCCAATGATGTGCAGAAGTTAAAAAACGGAGCCCATTTGCTCAAGTTATGGCCCCGAAAATGCAAAAAAGAAGGCTGACTTTGGGGCCCCGATACAAACAAACCATACAAAATCCGATAAAATTACCACCACGAACAAATCGAAACCGGAATCAACTTTCCAACGATATCTCATTTGCACAATTTTGATATCATATGCTCAAGTTGTGGCCAAAAAACGAATTGCTACCCTTTATAGCATAGAAGTCAAACTAGTCAACAATAGACTGGGAGATAAAATTGGCAGTCATTTAACCATCACCGAAATATTCTTAGAATATTCCCTTGTCACCGGAAAAGAATGTTTTGTAGCCAGAAAAAAGATGTCAACGAAATATGCTCTAAATCCCAAAATATTCTTAGAATCTCCGATGGAATCTTCTCTAAATTTAGAGGTCCACTAAATTTGGTGGGCATTTATTTTTGGAGGGGGCACCAAAGTTGGAGGGCCTACGCTAAATTTATTTTTACTGCTCGCTAGGCGCAGTGCTGATGTCAGTGTCATAGCTTCCTTGAAATTTGTCCCGATCCAAAAAAAAGCCCAAAATTTCACAACGCCCAATTTCTACGGATTTATTATTGATTTATTAGATTTTGGCACTTCTGAGCGTGACGTTGACCTTCGTTTCACTCCACAATGCCCAAATTTTTCGCTGACCACCAGATTTTGCCTCATTTTGCATGCCCTCAGCCATATTGACCCAAAATTTCAACTGCTCGGATTTTAACGAAATGACAATCAATCTTAGGATTTTAGCATGCTACGAACTTGATGGTGATGTTTGTTTTGTTGTCCTCAATTTTCTCTTCACAAAATTGGGGCAACCCTACGGAAAATTTTGTAGGTTAAATTCTTCAAGACGAGTCTTTGTTTGGTTTTTCTTGGTCTTGTGTTGGGTTTTTGGTCTTGTTTTTACCTTACGTTTGTGGCCTTCGTAATTCCGCTAGTTTCGAGCTATCTTAGGCTTTAATCGGAGTTGTCTAACTCAGGTTATAGAGGTTTAAAACATCCTGCAAGTGGGGTTTTTCTGACAGATTGCACGTCTTGTTTAAAAGTCTTTAAAAGTGGTTTTTTTATGACCAATAGCATGAAGTACAAATGTCGTGTGCATGTAGAACGGGTTTAGAGCCCCATTTTAAAATTTCACATTATTTGGATGAAAACTTGGTATAGTTTTTAATGATTTTCTCATGTAATAGTGGACTTTTTTAGTCCAATTGCATATTCTCTCATTTAAAACAATAATTACATGTAGAATATGAGAACATTTTTTTTATTTCAGTAAAGTGGAGTTTTTAGATAATATTGCATGTCATCACTTATGCAAAATTACTTCTTAAAAATCCATTTTATAATCAAGTCATAGAAGGTGGGATTTTTAAAAGCATTTACATGTTATTTTAAAGTCTTGCTTTGGCACTTAAAAATCCATTATCTTTCCCACTGGCATCATTTTTATGAGAGATTGCATGTTTCAAAATGGTCAAATGACATGCATTTCGCATACTTAAGTCCACCGTTTTTTTCTCTAAGTGATGTCTTCAACTAGTCGTAGCATGTTAAAAAAGCTCACGCAATATATGTTGAAAACTTCATAAAACCTGTAATCCCTCTCTTAAAGACCACAGTTTCATTACCAAGTGCAGGGCGTCGCATTTTTAGGGGATTTGCATATTGTTTTTAAAGTGTAAGCTATATGCATAGGCTTTTAAAAATAAGTGCGTTTTCAAACTTAAAACCGTGTGGCACGACGTTTTCTTAGAGCATTGCATATTTCACTATATATATGGCGTGGTTTTTATAGCACGTAGCATATGCTATCGAGTCATTCAAAAACTCGTTTTCATCACTTGGGGCTGCGTATTGTTAAAAACTCCATTGGCGGCTTTTTGTGGAGTGTTTGCATGCTGATGAGAGCTCTTTAAAATCTACGGTTTCCTTCAGAAATCATAGGCGTTGTTTTTATGTGTTATGGCATAAATTTCGAATGCAAATGCTGTCCTATACATATGCAACTCCCATCTTGGAACATGTTTTTCTTCTTTGAAGTGCTGGGCATCAATTTTCAAAGGAGATAGTGGCGCGATTTTTATGGTGAATTGCATACCGATTCCCATACAAATCATCTCATTAAAGTCTGTTTTCTTTCCATAGAAGACAGCGTTTTTCTTCCAAGAGAGCCATAACGGGATTTCTTCTTCACTTTGCATAGAAAAAAATGTGAGTTTCAACTCCATAGAAAGCTGCGTCTGGTGAGAAGATTGCTTGGGGATTTTGGTTTGACATTTTCCAAGTTAGCTGCTACTTTCAAGCAATTTGTTTCTCTCTTGGTCATTTGTCACAATCTTTTTCCAGAATTTCGAACATGTGTATGATAGAAGTATTCGATGCAAAGAAGGATTATTTTTCTTTCAACAGCTCTAGAAGTTTGCATTACAAAACCAGAAGGAGAAATATGTTGTATGGTGTCATGAGTATCGTCTTATGTTTCTTCCAAAGTTACAAGATAAAGAGATGTTCTTCACAGTGACCTTCGGCATGAGCAAAAGGCAGTGATGAGATGAAAGATCTTCCCAATTTTGGTGACAAGTGTGAAAATTGCAGGAATTACAGTAAGAAGATGGGAAGTGTTGGCATGACTGTGGCGAGTGATGTTTATCATGGGCATGGATAGTTTCCATAAAAGCATGAGGCACTTTGATATAAATGTTCTTAAGAGATAAATGATCATGAATCGAGACAGTGATATTGAAGAAGTTTAATGATGAGGAAGCATTGAAATGAGCACAGAGATGTCAAATGATTCATGTTAGATTTCCTTACTGTCAGGGTTCCTTCTTTTTGTGCTATCTCTTAAGCTTTCTTTGCAAATTCATTTAGATGTGAAGTTTGTAATCACTCTTCAAAACTCTTTTGTGCTTCATGTGATTATCTACTGTTTGTTGCAAAAGTGTTCGCTTGTAATTTGCATAAAAATAGAAGAAGCCAGTTGAATATTATTTAGCCCAAGGATGAAGTTCAGGTCTTGTTAATCACAAGCTTCATCACAAGGAGTCTGGAGTTTTTATCAATGATAACTAAGGACTTTTCAAGCAGAGGGCATCCTGGGCTGACTTAACTATCTAGGAAAACTCATTACAGATTTTGAGTGAGTGATTAAGAATGATTTACATTTTTTCTCATCAGCTGCTCCTGTATGTACAGATTCAGGCAAAGAACAGCAAAGAGAAAATGTTTGAGATCAGCAGTCATAAAATCATCGCTTTAGGACAGAAATATCAAAGGAATTGCTCAAAAAGAAATTAAAATCATAAATGATATAAAATGGTGCTGAATGTGTAATTTTTGAAAGATAGTAATGCTGCCATAAGTTTCTAAACAGCAAATCCTTGCAGGGACAGAGACTTAAGAAGTAAACAAAAATGGTGATCATGTATCATCAAAAGAGTGATGTTAAGACTGTTATAAATGCATATGTTAGACAGGAATTGGTGATGTAAACAGCTCCAGCTTTTAGAGATAACTTGAAGTAAAAGTCAAAAGATTCTTTAACCATCCAAGAACAAGTAACAGCAAAACAAATGGATTCATGCCAAAATGAAGTGGTATGCACATTCTTGATGTCTCACCTTAGATATGCATCAAAGTTTGTCAATAATGCAAGTTCATGTTGCAAGTTGAAGAAAGATCTTCTCATGTTCTTCCCATGACGCAAGGATACAAAGCAAGAGCAACCACACGATGGAGCCAGACAAGGAGGTGGAAAGTGTGAAATGATTGCGGGCATAGAATGCTTTCAAAACTGAAACAGAAAGACACAAAGATGCCTCTCAGTGATCATCATTATGATGCAAAGCGATATGTAGACTCATGTTCTGGTTAGAGATGCTTTCGGTTAGATGCTTTCACCAAACTTGATCATATCAACCATAGGGCAGCCTGTAGCAGCATGAAGACCGACAGAGGATGATGCAAATAGATGCCATGTCTTGTCAGACACTTAGATGCTTTGATTATGCATTTTGTAAAAGCTTAGAATCTTTGACAAATTACACGAAATATGTAAAGTGTTCTTATGTAATCATGTTGCAAGGACATTAGGTCCTACAGCATTGAATAAGTCAAAGTTAGTTAGTTATGGATAAGCTTTGAATAGGTCAAAGTTAGTTAGGGATAAGGATTGAATGAATCAAAGTGGTTAAGGGTTCCCCTTTCTTCTCCACTTTTCTCTCTCCTCTTTTCCTATATAAAGGAGGGAGCTCATTGTAAATATTCATCTTTTGTTGTGTGCAAGTAAACTATAGGCAAAACTCTTGAGTTCTGAAGACTTTGTGTTTCATTG
>MU224923.1:1613903-1633590 GCA_018584345.1 Thuja plicata
CTAGGGATTTGGTCTACAATTATGTTACATGGGAGGTTAACAGTGGATCAAATGTTAAATTCTGGAGAGACTCATGGAGTGGCCAACCTGCCTTGGTATCTCCAGAGATTCCACAAGATATTATAAATATTACAAAAGACAAATGGGGCATTTACCTCATCAACTACGTTGTGGTTGTTAATAATTACTCAGGCAAAGCCATCTGGAAAGATCTGGAAGACCTAAACCTTTCAAGTCAAGATGCTGAAACACTCAAGAACATAATGGCAGCTAGGAAGATCTACATGTTAGACAAAGCAGACAGGTTGGTATGGGCCCCAGCAAAAAATGGAAAATACTCTATTCAAGAGGGATATAGAATTCTTCAGAACCTAGCAAATGATAAGGTTCAGGAAAGAGCATACAATTTTTGCTGGAATCATGTTGTCTTACCTAAGGCAGAGTGCTTTGCATGGTTAGCCTTAAGAAACAGGAATCTCACCAGTGACTGATTACAAAAATATAGAATTGCACAAGCCTTTAAGTGCAAATTGTGTGATGCCCAGATTGAAACGGTGGATCATTTGCTCTTGCAATGTCCCTTTGCAAATGAATGCTGGACTTTTGTTCTTAAAAAACTATACTTCTACACCCCTCTGCCTAGTAAATTGTGGGACTTATTCCAGTCTTGGCCATATTTGCATACTGGCTCACTATTTGCAAATATCTGGAAGTGTGCACCAGTGCTTATTGTATGGTCAATCTGGTGGGAAAGAAATAAAAGGATCTTTCAAAATGAGCAGTCAAATTTAGAAACAGTACTACAAGGATTAGAAAAATCAATATCAGAAGTTGTAAATGCCAGCATTTTTAGATGTGGATACAATCCAGCACTGTCATCATGGGATAGTAGCATCTTGGGAAATTGGGGGAACCTTAGTATACCAATGGGATGGGGTCATCTAAAAAGGTACCAGGTCTAGTTGATAGATCAAATATCAAATGCCACCCCCCCGATCAACAGGTAATGAAAATGAATTTCGATGGAGCATCTCGTGGTAACCCAGGAATATCAGGATTGGGTGCATGCATCAGGGATTCGTATGGCAATTTAGTAGCATGCATTACCTCCCCATTACCGGTAGGATCAAATAACATAGCAGAAGCACAAGCAATGCTTGCAGGACTAATATTGGCAAAAAAATGTGGAATCACCGACATACATGTTGAAGGTGACTCCATGGTTATAATTAATGCCTGCATCAAAAGATCTACCCACAACTGGAAACTAGAATACATCTTGAAGCAAATTTGGCGATTATTGGACACCTTCTCAAAAACATTCCTCTCTCATACACTGTGGGAAGGAAATCGGGTTGCAGATTATCTAGCCAACTTTGGCTGCGAGGGTGTGGATGTTACACTTATAATGCCAAGTGTAATCCCAAGAGATATGTGTGATTAATTAAACAGATTAGTGGAATTATATCAATCGAGCATTGCACATAATGATGTATAAAATGAACAGTCACATATCTGCAAAGTACGCTGGTGACATGATCGGCTTCAAACATAAGATGATGTCATCAACGCGCACACGTGAGGGTATATGGTAATCAAGGTGAGCAAAGGTAAGCAGGGGATGTAAATAATTAATCTTCCATGTGGGAATTGAATTCCAGAATGAACAGCGACAGTTAATAGGCGATGGATTAATATAAAGGTGGAAAAGGAAGTACATCTTATTAATGCAAATATAATGCAAACCAAGGCATTTCATAAAAGCAGATATCAAAACTTATTGTCACCATATCCTTTGCGCGTGCCCGCCTTCAACCTTGGAAATCTGAAGTGAAATTAGTGTCAAATCTGACTTAAATAAAATTAAGACACGTTCATTTATGTGCCTCGATGAAGCCATTAAAACACTCTTCATATCTTATTTAAACGCTTCACAACACAATGTGTTACACAAGCTTGAAAGTATGGATTGTATGGTAGAGGTCTGTGTTACTTGTCGATTGTGTGCTACCCATCACTCTGAACTATTGCCAAAAAATTACAGAATTTGGCTGCCACCCAACATAAATGAAGACGTACTCCCAATGCGCATCAATGACCATGAGATGGACGAAATGTTTCTGGTGCACTCCAATGCCATTCGATGCGCAATCATACAGGTAACGGGTCATGAGAACTTCGACCCACAAACTAAACAATTTTTGTTTCCTTCACAATTAGTGTCTATTTTCCTGTCGAATGCAATGGACCTCCTGCAGTCCCCTCGTTTATTAGAAATTCTGGCATTTAAAGTGGTTCATAAGCAGTTCTGGGTTGCCAACAAACTAAAGCATGCCATGCAAAATTATGACCTCTGGAATGGCCACGCATTGATTGGGGGTTTGTTTACCACACACCAAATTCTGCATAACCACGGATTCTTAGTGGCGTTTAATGGAGCCAAGAGGGCAATAGAAATACAGAATGCACAGATCATGAGAAATGCACTCCAAGATAATGGGCATGTCATTGGCCCGTTGTTGGAGGGGAAAATAATGGCTAGGGTTCTTGCGCTGATAGACCTTCTGGGGCTACCAAAATTATCAGGGATGCCTAGGCACATTATTCCCCGGAGACCTCGTCTAAGGCATGAAGAAATCCCTAGCTTCAATCTGCAGCGAATAGATACTTGGGCCCTGGAGAACAGACCCAGTTTACAAAATTTCCATTGTTTGGATTGGGTGTCAGGTGCAACAACCAACTGGGAGTCGGGTGTTGCAACCAACTTGGGTCGGGAAGGAAGAAATCAGGAAGCACATGGATGCGAGTGGGGTTACACATCCCCAAAACTAGAACCAACTGGATGTTCTTCGGGTTGGGGACCAAGATTTACGACTCCACATGAGCAGATGGTTATGGAAGATTACGGGTGAGATACGGCTACAACAGTGGAAGGAGAAATGGCGTCGGTTGTGGAGCACCAATCGCATCACCCTGTGGATGATGATGTGATGCAAGAATAAAGCAAGTAACTGCTGGTGAAGAACATTTTTGCAAATATATATACTCGTTGTTATAGTTGGTAATTCGACCATGCCTGATTTTGTAGTGCGATAAATTTTATTGAGTTGATATAAAATTTCTTTTTTGGGCTCTTTATGGGTCGGATACCATGGATTGGGATATCGGTGTTAATGGTGCCAGACAATGACCAAAACCGACACCGACATTGACCAGATCCAACGCCGACACTGACCAGTATCGACACCGACACCGACAACGACCAGAACCAGAACTGACACCAATAATGGCCAAAACCGACACCGAGGACAACAACATCTGTCACCGACGTTACAAAGAACCAACACCGATGGCCCGACTGATGACAAGTGTTCCTGGATAGCAGGGTTACCTGATCGACAGTACTGATGATGTGAACTGGCCAGACGGCTTTATATAAAAAATGACTGGAACGAATGATCAATGTAGCAGGGTGGTGATTTTGTTATTGAACATAAATAATGTATTGTGTTTGAGCAAGGATTCTGGATTTTCTTGTTGGTTCTTTCCCGGATGAGCTCTTGAACCATCTTTTATTATTAATATATATATATTTAGTGGCTCGCCCACTTTTGCTTTAAAAAAAAAAAAAACAAACAAACAAACGATGGCCCAAAATTGCAATGAAAGAAGGTTTGGCTCGCAAGAAGAATTAGATAAAACAAAACATAAAATGGTTGAGCACGTGGAACATCAAGCTACAAGATTGTCTAAATACCAATATGGAAATAAAGAAGTTTGTCATGTGTAAATTTCAGACTGCCATGTGGTCTAATAACATGGGTCGGAAAAAGACACATTATATAGAAGTGTTCAACCCCTCCCGCGAACATGGGGATAAGGCCTACCTAGGGGCAGCTATTAAAGGTAAACCTAGAGTGTTGGTGGCTCAGTTGAGGATAGGCTCACAACATCTCAGATGTGAGACAGGTAGATAGAAAAGGCCCAAAGAGGAGTGGGATGAGAGGATTTGCAGGTTATCTGAAAAAGGTGCGATTGAGACTGAATGGCACTTTCTCTTCAAGTGCACAACATATGATTAAGTTCGGGCTTAGTACGGGGTCATCCTGAAGGCTGACAGCATGTAGAGTTTATTTGAGGAGGATAAGATCAAGCAGACCGCTAGTTTGATTGTCAAGATTCATAGCAGGAGATCGGATATGGAAAAGACTATGGAGTTAGTTTAGGGTTGTGATTCGTGGTCCCTTAGACTGATGGTCTCGTAGACATCAAAAATCTTCAACCAAATCACGGAACCATTCCGACACTACAAAACCCTTACATAATAACTACCAGCTAAAAAGATTTAAACTATGACCCAAAAAAAAAAAAAAAACACTCTGAGAACTCAACAAACTCTCTTTGTTGGCTTGATAGGGTCGTTAATCCAGCAATAATCTTCCTGTCCAAATTTTGGTGCTTTTACATCTTTTTTTCATGGCTGCAGCTTCTTCCCTTCGATCAATCTAGCATTCCCTAAGAATAACTTTGAGGGCATCTCAGCCCATCTAGACCTCTATTTTGCATTCTTCTCTATCGCTCTATCCACTCTAGAAGATGAATGGGCGGAGGAACCACTTTCTATCACTAGTGTTCCTCTAGTCCCCACGACAAACTTGAAACCCTTTCTTGGAAATTGTTAATGCCATCAACAATTTCATGACATAAAGTCATTCCTTCATTACACACTGAGCCATGACCCATTAAGCCTTTTCCTTCGAACCCAATTCTTGAGTCCATGCAAGGAACGTGAATGCAATGTCCACGTTTACCTTGTATTGATGCTCTGAGCTCATAAACTCCTCCCGAGTAAGATATCCACAATATGTAGAAAAATTGGATCTTCGATTTTGAAAACTCCCCGCAAATGTTTCTTAAAAATCCTTCCCAAGAAGGATAATTATTTTTTAATCCTTCCCAAGAAGGATAGTTATTGTTTATCAGTAAGGAGGGTGAACACCAACTCCATAATGCCTTCTTCACATACCACCAAAGCGTTGCCAACATTTCTTACAAAAAAAAACACCTCACAACACACTAGGAATGATCTCCTTAACTCACGACATGTAATGGAAAGAAGACTCACCTTCCCTTTTAATTCATTTTACCCATAACTTTCACATCACCTTGGGACATATAAAATCATGATGGCACACTGTCACTAGTGGCATACAGTGGATCATCCTCCTCCCATTTTAAATCTCTAAAATATTCCAATACTCCTCTGCTAGACCCTCATGGAATGACACTGCTATTTTGGATAGGTCCTCCACCACTTCATTAGCACCCCTCCTTACATGTGATATTCTTTGAAATATTTTAGCAGATTAGAGATAATTTAATATATTTATTTTTATTCCATGACAAGGCCTCCCCTTTGATTAATGCGTTTACAATTACCATCACTTGTCATCCTCTTGATGTAACTTATCAACTAATTTTTTTTTTGCGAAGTCGATTACATGTAATGCCACATATGCCTCCACTTCATTGTACATCTCCTCCTTGAGAGTTTTAGCATTCATCACTACTATGTCCCTCTAACTATTTATTTTCATACATCCTACTCTTGATGATCTTGAATTTCCTCCCAAGGCTTCATCAAAAATTACTTTTATCCATTTGTCATTAGGCTTCATCCATTTGACTTTAATCACTTTAGAAACTAGATTATCCCTGTGATGCCCATTACTATGACATCAATGGGATATGTTACAAATGTACAAGAGGATTGCTTATATAGGAAAGCTAATATGTAGTATGGGAAACTACCTTGATACAAACATTAAATGCCTGATGCAAATATGATATGCCTAGGCAACTAAAAGTAAATAAGGTGAATATGAACCCATTACAATTAGCTTCTAGAATGAGACCTAGGATCTAAGTTACATGTAACATGTGAATATGTCCTCTTACTAGGAAATTCCAAGCTAAAGGGCATTTACTTGGTACAAGACATTATTAGGTAGTCATGTACAAATGATCTCTCACAAATGGGAAAAGAAGAAAACCACCGGAAAAAAACTCTCCTGAAAAGAGATATTGCAAAACATCATATACAAGTGATAGAGTGAGTGATGCATGGAGATGTCAAAAATACTCTCCAAGAAGTGTATTCATGATGAAGATATAGTTGATGTGTCCTCATAAGAGGAGAAAAGAGAAACTAGATACCCCCAACTCCCACTCTTAATGAATAATCTCTAGCAAAATTGGTAAATATCTAAGGACAAAACACAATCCAATGTCTATAAATAGATTGTCTCCCCTTAGGAAGAAACTAACACAAGTACAAATACAAAAATATTTCCTACTCAAAGATAAGAATTGAAAGATGGAAGCATGAAGTTGTTGATTTTGTCTCTGAAAACTACTCATGTGTTTCCTTATGCAAGAAAGCTGATATGATATTGCAATCAAGAACATGCCCAATCAAAAAAGAAGGTGACAAAATGGAACTTTGCGAAAATTAATGTTGAACAAGCTCCAAAGATAAATATAGTTTGACAATAAGAGCGCAATAAATATAATCAAAGAGGATAGTTAACCCCTCAAATGTGTCCTCCAAATCTGAAAGACAAAGATGCTTCTAATAAAAAAGATTGATGGAAGTCTCAATCAATGACTTTGTGCAATGAATTAATGAATGTGAAGGGTAAATTAGCAAGCTCTGAAGAAAAATTAGGAACCTCTAAAGCAACCTTGTCCTCATCTTCTAAATTGCCAAGTACTCCAAATAATGAAACTCTTGAATAGCATCACAGCCATAGGGTATCCTTTTTGAAAAGAGAAGAGGCACATTACAATATGAAACAAGATAATCTAGGAATGGTTGAGTATCGTGATCTCCATAGACCTCCCAAAATTTAGTCCAAAGAGCATGAGGACACTCAAAATCAACAATAGACTTCAATATGTCATCGCCAAAATACATTTCTTTAACTTCTAAGACATGACCCATTTTACAATTTCAAGATAATTTCTTACTAGGAGTGTCAGGAGAAGGAACGAGACTATACAAATGTGGTGACAAATTAAGCTATCTAAGATGTTGTATGATGTCATCTCCCCATTTTGTATAGTTTCTCCTTTTAAGGATGATTAGAGAGTGATGAAATGAAAAACCCATTACAAACTATGATATTTCTCTAAAATTAAAAAGATAGAACACTCAACATGGAATAAAAACTCCAAATATAATAAATACTACACATGAAGCCTTTCTAAAAAGATAGAACCTCTCCAAAAGTATGCATGTTCATGTAATCAATCACAATGTCATATAGTCAAAAAAACTGAATAAATATTACATGGGGTTGAATATGGAAAAAGTGCATTGATATAATGATAGATCTCCTTAGTACCTTTCCAACATCACGAGAATCATGAAATTGGAGATCATGGAAAACATTTTTGAGCTCAAATGTCTAAAATAGAAAATTGGACCCACTCCAAATACATAGAACTAGTTTTTTTATGATAAATTGTTTTCACAAGATGAACTTTATTAGCCCAAGTTATGCTTCATCTAAAGTTAATGTCATTCTACAACTCAAGAGGGGGAAATTTAAGTGCTTGGGGGCCAACAAGAAATCACACCATATTATTAAGTGTGTATTCTTTATGTGACCATGCAATTTTTTTAAAAGCACTAAACCCCAAAATAGAAGCGATGAATAATTAATTAACTTTTAATTAAAAAGATGATGTAGATGACCAATTTGAATGCATAGACAATATATAGGTTGATTCAATGCTAATGCATGAAGAATATTCTCTTGAATATATCATTTTCTACGGATGAAATGACTTTTTTTACTAACATCATACAAGACCGGATCATAGGACATGTATGACGAGGCTTGGAATTTGACGATTACTCCGGCTTGTCATATGATTTTTTAATGATGGTTCGGTCATTTTAATGTCTTTCATTTTACGTTTTAAAAAAAATATTGATTGTCAGTTTTTTTTAATTTACAAATCATTTAATAAATTATTTTAAATTTAAATATTTTATCAATATATATATATATATATATATATATATATATATATATATATATATATATATATATATATATATTTTCAACATAATAAATATTGATACAAAGAATGTAAAATTATAAAATAAGTATAAATTAGTATTAAGTTTCTAAATTCATATGTTTCATATAACTTTTATTTGTGATAAAAATAATATAAATTTAGAGAATAATTATAAATTAGTAATACATGCAAAAATCTCAAATTAACTAAGTTTCTAAAATTCATATATTCTCTTTTAAAAAGATTTCAAATTAATATGAATATATAATTTAAGAAAAATAGAAACATATTTATTATAAAATAACATATAATTATCATACATCTTATAAAATAACATATATTTATATTATTAAATAAAATATTATATTGCTTGTAACAATTTTTGTCGGTTGGGTCTCCTCCATTGTGGTTGTGTTTGGGGGTGCTACTAGTTTATGGCAGTGTTGTTTGGACCTCTTTAGGGTGGGGATCGACAAACCCATCCTTTGTTTGTGGAACAACACTATACATCTTATGATGGGCAGGAACGGTCGTGGGGGGAGTTTAAATTGTAGGGCTTCTCGTAGTGACGAATCTGGTGATTCATTGGAGGAATCTGGCAATGAGGACATAGATGAAGATGATGTGGGAGGACTGGCAGTGTTCTGGCCTATCCGTGTTCCCCTTCCTTTGGTTGTTGAGTGGACTACGAGCTTGATCTTGGGTTTTCCTTACAGCCCCCTATTTTGGAGGTGTTTTTAGGCTATGGATGCCCTTTTTTTTGGGCGTTCGAGGTGTTGTCCTTCGACCACCTCTTCAATGGGTGTTTTTGGTTTATTTTTTTCCTATGGCTCGTGGTCTCTGTTCAGGGTTTTGGTGTTGTTCCGCTCTGTAGAGACCTCTCCTCTGGCGGGTTGCAGTGTTTGGGATCCCTAGAGCTCTTTTGGCCTCATCTTCTATGGGGTGGTGTTGTTTGTGGTAGGCTTCATCCTTGGAAGGTTCCTATTGAGGTGGAACTTAACCCTATTGAGGTGGGTGCTTGGTGTTATGCTACTCTTTGGGTTTGGCCTTCTCTTCTTCCATTATCTTCTCTCTTTTGTCGTCTAGAGGTGACAATTGTTCCTATTGAGGTGGTTTCTGGTGTTTGGGAGATGGTTTTTGGTGGAGGCATGTTGGGTGCTCTCTGCAGTAACGACCTAGAGCTGGATTTATTTGCCTTTTCCTCTCCCATTTTTCTATCTCTTATGACCCTATAGAGGTAGTTACCTTCCCTATTAAGGTGGGAAGGAGTGTCTGAGGAGAGGTTTGGACTGATTGGAGGGATGATATTGTTGCAGAATCTTTTTTGGTTATGGGATCCATGTCAAAACCCATTGGGGTCTGGGGTTCCTTTCAAAACTCCTCAGATTCAGCAGAGTCATTATTGTTATATCTATTACAGTTACTTGATTTGGGTTGGGGAGCCTACCAAAACCTTGGTACTGGTTTGGGGTGCTTTCTTACACCCCTTGATGGTTTTGAGTTCATGATAAAACCCAGTTGTTTTTCATCTTGTGGGTTATCAAGCAAAATCTTATGGAAGCTTGGAATGGTTTGAGGAGCCTACCAAAACCTCTTGTTGGTATTGGTCCTCATGTTAATTTTCATGTATTTTTCAACTGGTGTTTCAATGCCCTTCTCCTTGAGGCTGAGTGTCTCTTTTTTTGTATAATGTTCTGCTAGATGCTGACGGTTTTCAGGTGCCCAACACAGGCTATGGGTGCTTTTGGTTATGAATGGATTGGGGTGTCCATCAAATCCCTAGGATCTTCCTTCTTGGGAGGTTAACTTTATGATGTAAGGCTTTGGCCTTGTTGTTGAGCAGCTGGTGTTTTTTCAGTTCTTTTTTAAGTGTTGATGACTGTTTGTGGGTTTTGGGTTGCTAGTTTATAATGTCTTATCTTTTGTAGTGATTCATCTTAGTGGGGTTCTAGATCCCCCTCAAAATCTGTTTGTAAAGAGTTTTGGGTCCCTTTAAAACCTACTTTTGCCTATTATTCAAAATAAATTATGTCGGTTTATTAATAAATTTAAGGGTCATATTTACAGTTTTATAAAAAAATTAGTCTGTCAATCCACGCGGACCAATAAATTTGCAGTCTTTCATATATGGTTTAAAAGTGAAAAAATGGCCAATACGACCATCACATTCCAGGCATGTGTATGACCAAGCGCAGATTCATACCACTAGGAAAATGGAAAGATATTTCCTTGATGTCATGGGTGAAAATGTCAAAATTTAATGTTTTGACAGGTGTTCCTAAGGTTCACATTCTTTTTCCATGCAATGGAAGGACTTATTTTGACCCAAAATACTTTAAAATTCAGCTACGTCTCGAATCTAGTAACTTTCTCCAACATGAAACCCTCATAAATTTGGCAAAAATATGTCAAAATTGGATAAACAAAAATGAATCTTGATTTTAATCATTCTAGACTCAATAATGAGATCAAATCTCCTTCAACAAGTGCAAAAAACAAGTTGCAATGAAAGTTCAAAAGGGATCTCTCATCCAAGAATAAATCTTATCTTAGATACAAGAAGGGTTTTGCATGGCCATGACTTCAATACCATATAGGAGTTGTAGACTCTAAGATCACCTACAAAAAATTGTCTTCCACAAGAGAGTAAGCAAGATAATGAGCTTGTTTGAATATTGAGATATGAGATACGAGATATATGATTAAATCATGACCAATTGGATATGTTACAAATATACGAGAGCCTTGTTTATATAGACAAGGTGAAATGATGTATGGGAAACTACATTGCTATAAAAACTAAATATGGTAACACACATATTAAATACATAGGAAACTAAAAGTAAATAAGGTGAGCATGACCCCATTATAATTAACTTATAAAATGAGACATAAAGCTTAAGTTAACTTGACATGTAAATATGTTCTGTTACAAGGAAATTACAAGGTAGAAGACCTTTAGTAGATACAAGACATTATTTACTCTAACACTTGAGGTCTAATTAGTCATGTGAAGGACACTTGTTATATGATGGAAATTTTAGATTGTAATTCTTGTGAACGAATTTAAGGGCTAGGATTGATCGAACAAGGGTAAAGGTGAATTCTAAAATTAATTAAACAAATAATGAATATTTATTTAATTAATAAATCAAGTGAAGAGTACATATTTAAATAAATAATACATATTTATTTAATTGAAGGTTAGGGTATGGTGGGTGAAATGATAGATTAATTAATTAAATAATAAATATTTAATTAATGAATGAATTAGGACAAGGTAATATTAAGTGTGATCAGGTATGGGTAGATTTAGGTGTCTACAGTTTGCCCCTCTTTGAGATGTTGTTGGGACTAGAAGAAGAAACATCATTTCAAATAAGAATAAAACATAGTTGAGTAGGAAAGGGATAAGGATTACTAGCATGATGTCTCGGTCACTAGAGAAAAGGGAGTCATGTATGCCCCCTTGAGAGGACATGCAGATTAAGAGAGTACATTTGTGCTCTCAAAATGGATGAGAAGATAAGAGGATGGAGAATAAAAGGACATAGGAGAATATGGATGAAAGGATAAATGAAGATATGGATGGAACAAGAGGATGGATGAACATCATGTTTCAATGCTTTGAGTAATATTAATTTGAAATTGTACTCGATGTTAGGCACCAAGATATAAGGAATCAGGGCAACAATGTGCTAAGTACATCATTAAAAAGGTCAAGTGAAAACATATGCCTTATAAAGCCATGATATATAATACCATGATTCCCTTGTGACAATAAGATTCAAAGGCCATGATAAATGTAAATAATGATAATACATATAAGAAATAATAAAGCATGCATAACACACCAAAAGAAAACAAAGACTATGCTCCAAGCCAAGCTAAAAATTGATTCATTTATTGATGATGTGGATAGCAAAGTTAGTGATAAGAATAATTCATACCCCAAGGATTACATGATCTTAACAATAAAATCAACACTTGGATTAGAAAGAATCTCTATAAGGATAATTGGATTAAAGTGGATCAATGGATTACCAGCTGATTTGGATCAAAACCAGTGGATTGCTTGAGGATGATGTGCTAGATTGCAAGATTGGATTGCATTAGACATATTGGATTAGGATTGCTTGGATAATAGGATAAATGGATTGGGTAGGATGGGATTTGATTGAGGATATAATTATTAGGATAGAGGAATAGATTTAAACTATTGGTGTAATTAATTATTCACTAATTACACTTTACTTAAGCTTACTTAGGATAATGCATATATAGTAGTTTACATATGAGACACCTAGGAGTTTGCACATGGTGTAGGAGGAATTATACTTTAGGTGGTGATAGTATTTATCAAATCTACTTTATGTGTTGTCTCCACCTTGAGTGCACTTATCCCTTATCATCCTCACATTATTGCACACACTTCATTGCACAATGGAGGATGGTCCACCTTTGGTAAACATGTGATTTTGCCTTGTATTGGTGATAACTTATCTTCTCCTTATTATAGTCTCTTATTGCCTTGCCTATATAAGTAAACACATATGCATTGTAAATTATTCTAGTTGAGTTGATCCATCAAGTATTTTGTATGAATCCAATTGATCATGTTGCATTGTGTTCTTGGTGAGAATACAACTTATTATTTTCATATTATTTCTCTCTTTTATGTTATTCATTGGCCTCTGGATCTTCGGTTGTGATTGTTGCTATTAGAAAATCTTACATGGTATCAGAGAAATTCTTACATTGTATGAGATCCATCAAAGCGTCCATTGCATAGCCTATTTGGAGATATTTTGGTGTGTTTGGAAGAAGGCACATTTGCATATCTAAGGATCAATGATCTTCAGGAGCATCCTACGCCAAATACGAGCTCACCATTCCATCTAGGAAGTTGTTTCAGTAAATTTTGATTATAAAATTGTCTATATTCAGCGAAATTTATTCTCGGAACAAAATGTTTTTAGCAAAACAAGTTGTACGGTCCGATCTACCATTTTTGGTATGATAAATTTTTTAATCTCCTACGAATTTAAAATTTATTTTCACAGAATATTATTTTGGCAAAACTTTTGGTTTTCGGTCTCTATTATTTAACTGAAATAACAACCCTACAGATCAGATCAAGTGCAAAAAACCCCAAACATTCCCCAAATGGAGGATTTTGAATATAGTGTATCATCTCGAGCCCACATTCTGACATCATCATCTTTTTCAAAATAGAGGAAGCATCTCAAGATTTTAGCTTTGTTTTCCTGAAAGGAAAGAAAAGTTGTGTAAAAATAAAAAAACACCCCAATTCGTAGGGCATGTGGGACTTTTAAGTCCCAAGGTTTTTTTTTAAGCATGCATCTCTGAGCTGCCATACGACCCTAAAAACTTTCCACGTAGAAACCTCTCAAATTCCTCACACATCCATTGTGCATATAGTTCAAGAAACGTGTCACATCAACAAACAAGGATGAATCACTTTGTGTCATGTGTCAAACATACATGTCGAATTCCTAAGCAGTCATCATTGCCACCTCAACTTCCATATGCTCATAGTCAGCTCTGCCCGCATCAGATTGCCAAGTAATCTATATGGTTGCCTAGTAGGCAATCTAGTTGACATTTTTGTATACCTAGTCAGCAACCTAGTTTTCTTCCACATCATCAAAAATTCCTAGTCATTGCTGGCATCATCTTTTTTATATTAATTTTGACACCCATCCAACCATCAAAAATAGGAAAGCTATCTTTTCTATGACATTCGTATGACCATCAAATTTAACACAGTGTTTTTTTGACATCAACGTGTTTTGAAATTTCTCCCCCTTCAGCATTAAGCTTTTTGATTTTGTAGTCCAACTTTGAAGGTTCACAACTTGCTCATTTTAACTCCTTTTTTGAGCATTTTTTTTATTTGGGGTAGAAAATTGTGAACTTTCTAGTGGTGGTGTTATTTTTTGAGTTTGGTACATATAATTACCATAAATTGTGATTTTTTATAGTTGTACCTATCCAATCCTGGTTTCTACAACTTCTAGGGCTTCATTCAAGCTCATACAGACACATTTTTAGGTGCCATTTTTTTAAGTGCATTTTTTTGTCTACTTATTATTTATGCAATCATATTCTAGCCATTGTGAGTGGACATAACACTTTCAGAACTTGGTATTTATGATCATTGTAATGCTAGGATTTTAATTTGATCTTTAACAATATTGTTTTGAGTATGATTTGGCCTCATTAAGGCAATTGCAAGCAGTGAAATTAGAAGTCAACTTTGCCTTGTTTTTCAAAGTGCATTGTGGGGGATGTTGGTACTCTCATTTTGAGACTACCATATTCAAATTTTTGCAGAGATGTCCATTCTTGCAATGGAAAACTAGATTGCAAAGGGGTTGTTTGATCTCATTTCTCGGGTGGAGGCTGTCTTGGGGAAAGGAAGGTGTTGTTTTGTCTAGGGAGTGGTCTTCCCTGCGTGTTTGTAATGAATAAAACAACCAGAGTTCTATGGTGCTTGTTCTGCTTTGTTTTATTTAAATAAATGCCCTAAGGCACATATCCCACATTGGTCGTGTTAGGGAGTTACTTAGTGTTTTTAACTCCCAGCGCACAATAATGAAGTGTTGAAAGGCATGCACCTTTTGGCAGACAGCTTGATGGAGCAGGCGGTTAAGTGGCGATCGGCTGGCGGTTAGTGGGGAGAATTTTGGTGGGCATGTGGTCAAGTTGGAGGACAGGTGGTAAGTTCCTGTGATCCTGCGAAGAGATTGATTAGGAGAGAGAAATAGCCCAAGAGTGCGAGATTGTGACATGTGTCAAAGAAAAAATGAGGAAGATGAGAGGAATGCAATGGGCCTAGAAGGACAGGTGTCAAGTTCTTGCTATTGCTTCAAGAAAGGTGACATAGGAGAAAAGTAGCGCAAGATAGCGAGGTGATGACTCATGGAAATGTGGGTCAGTTGAGCAGCAAAGCATACAGGTGGGTAGGCTACTAGGTGGCAGGCTCTCATGATCCAACAATCTAAGTGACTAGGACAAAGAAAAGGTCTGGGATTGTGAGGATGTGACATGTGGCAGGGATGACCAAAGTGGATAGGCGATGTGGTAGAGGTCTCGGAAAACCAAGTGGTGCCATGTGGCATAGATGGTGAGATTGAAGGTAAGGTCAGGGTTGACAGGTGACGCAACGTCGCTATCACGCGAAGGGTGATGACATAGAGATGATGTTATCATGAGATAGCAAAGGTGCAATGCGTGTCCAGGCCAAGGGAAAGAAGGAAATAAAAAGGTGGGCCCATAGGTGACAAATGTCAAAGCCTTGTGATCCTACGATTATATGGAAGTGGAGAGAGAAAATCTATGGGATCGAGAGATGGCGACATGTGGCAGGAAAGTGAAGTAAAGAGGGCTTAACAAGGGCCCAAATATGATGGTCTTTTTAATCTAATAAAAAAAGGTGCAAGGAAGATATGAAGCACGGGATTATGAGATCTCACTACGTGTCTTGATTGTTAGTAGTAAGTTTGGTGGGGTCGGCGCTAATGAAGTATTAAAGAAGAAGTTCCAAAGGCCAATCAGGGCCTTCCGCATGGTGGTTGTCGGATGGTCGACTGAGCTCGTGGTTACTTTTTCCTTGGGTGCTTGGGTGATTAAAATTTTCTCCAATGGCTAGGTGTTAAAGTGGAAAAAAGGTTTAGATGTGAGTCATTGATTGTTTTTGGTGCGCCAAAGTGACCGTTACAAAGGGTTTCTTTTGAATTTCTTTTTTCCCTTAGGGTTTTATTGTCATGGCAGTGTGTTTCAAGATGTAGAGAGGTAGATGGATGAGCTTGGATATCTGGGTCGACATTAAGAGGATTAGAATGCGCTATGGGGTTGTGATGTTTTAAATAGCTCAGGTCATATTGATGTTTTGAGTTTATGGGCTTGGATTTTATTTTGAGTAGCATATATTTTGAAGCCCTAACTAGCTTTTTGATGATCTTTATCCATTATGATGACGTGGTTTTCTTCCTGAGACTTTGGTGGTTGAGATTAGGGTTTAATGGAAGGAAAGATGTCAAAAGGATATGATTTTAAGGGTTTCCCTCTTTTATATATATTGTCTTTTCTCTGTTGTAAAGGTTCCAAATTTTTGCACAAGAAGTAGGTTCCAAAACTTTGTAAGAGGAGGTTCCAACTGTCATTCCAAATCTAGAAATATTCTATGTTTTCCCTTTACATATAAGGTGTTCTTAGGCTAATGGTTGAAAATAGGGTTGTACTTTGTAATAGTTTGTTTTATGAATGAGAATTTTAGTAGTTTGGGTGTAAATGAGTTGTCATTGAGTTGTCTCCATTTTGGTGATTTCAAGTTGTATGAATTGATGCATCAAGGGTGTTTCAGTTTTATTCATTATAGATCTCCTGCAGTGGAGTTGTCTCTTAATTTCTTGGATAGATAACTATGATTTGGAGCTTTGTTTTCAAATATGTACGAGCTTGAATATTAAGGATATTCCAGTTTGTCTTCAGTGTTTGTTTATTAACAAAGTATCTGTTCTAGGGTCTCTTCTAAGGGGAGGGTTAAATACTTTGAGTGGATATTTGAATGTTTGAGTACATAAGTGGATTCACAAGTAGAACTTAATGATGATTTATGATGGTATGTCAATGTAAGGCATTAGACATATTAGACTCTGTTGCTCTCTTTATTGTTCATAATCTTTCTTTTATAGTTTCATGCTTGATTATGTTGCCCATTGGATAAGGTGTTGATATATGAGGGGATTGGGATATTTCCAGTGATCCGTTAATCCATAAATTAAAAATCTATTTCCATTTCATGTTGGTAGGAAATGAGTTGTTAGGTCTAGTTCCAAAGCATACTTAGTGCAAGAGGGATGTTGCACAAAATCTAGTAGACTTTGAAGTATCCATTACCTATAGGTTTGAGAACTATCCATAGTTATATATCTGCAAGATGTTGTATGCCATAGGGTTTATGTGTGCGTAGATTAGGTATACCCACCTGAGTGATGTGGAGCTCAAAGTGTAGAAGGTAGAAATACCTTGTCATTGTTGGATTTTCTTGTCTCATTTTTGTTGATGGTGTTGATTATTTGTCCTAGGTTTCAAATCCCCAAATCTGAATCTCATACTCTCACCTAGGAAAGGAGGTAGCAAGAAAAATACCCAACAGGGGCAAGGGTGTAATCATTTGTTGATATCATTTTGTAATTTGAGAAGTGTATCATTGATGTAATCATGGGATATGCAATACATCTTGCTATAGTAACTTTTACTGTGGGTAATTATGAGTCATGGGCAAAAGGAATCATCACATATTATAGATGTCTTAATCTCTTGCCTCATTTTTATGGACTCATTCCTAAGCCAAAGTCGTACTTGAAGAAATTAGTTTGAGAAAGTAATAATGATCATGTATCTTAGATTGTATTGAGAGTAGCATCGGTTCATGTCTCTTCCATGATATCTACCCCAATATTGAATTTATTCAATG
Organism: Thuja plicata; assembly: GCA_018584345.1. NCBI lineage: Eukaryota > Viridiplantae > Streptophyta > Pinopsida > Cupressales > Cupressaceae > Thuja > Thuja plicata. Next base: position 1,631,500 of record MU224923.1, read on the forward strand.
TACACACACACCTTGGACCATTATTTAGGAGAATTTTGGAGATCCACATGTTCTTCCTTTCCTAGATGATCCTATTGCAGATTGTCTCATTTCACTTGATGATGCACATAATATTCCCTTTGATGTCGATACCTTAGAGGAAATTGAATATTTTGCAACACTTAAGAGTTATGATGATTTATTAACTCCACCTACAACTCCTACTTTTCCAATTGAGATCACACATTCATCTCTTGCTGGTGATTCTAGTGAGTCATTGCAAGAGATAACTATTTTTCTTCCTGATTAGGATTCCTATTTGCCAAACATCGGGGCATTTATTGTGGAGTCTCACATTTCATATTTGGGAGACACATTTGAGGGAATTTATTTTCTATTTGATGACAACTTCACTACAGTTAGAGAATCTTCTTCACCATCTTTGGAGATTGGCATTCATGAGTTTCCTTCTTAACTTGATATGTCACATTGCTTGTTTCAGGTATATCATGCTTATGTGATGGATTCTTCAAGCTTACAGACTCCCATTTATTTTTCAGAGGCATCTCTACTATTTGATTATAGTTGTGGTAATAATGTTGTCACTCCATCCTTGTCTTTGGAGCTTGTTCATAATTAGTTACCATTGGTTCCTTGTGTGTCACCTTCTATTGTGATTGGTTATGTTCTTGATTGGTTTGTGGCATCTTCAACATCCAAGGACATGGAAACACATGAGAAGATTTCAAACACAACATCACCATTCTACATTTGGATTCTACTTCCTAATTAATATCCAAATGGAAAGCATTCCTACACTTTTACTTCGTTTATTTTCTTCCAAAGGTGAGAAATGTTATTTGTAGGCATTGGTCTATATTTTGCCTTCAAGAACTCACCATTTTTGCAGAAGATTGTTCGTTATGGGGGGGATATTATGCCTCATTTCCTTCCTATGGAGAGATACTTGATTATATATTCATGATGTATGTATTCCTTAGGGGGTATTGAGTCCTCCATCCATGCATCCTGTTTATTTTCATCTCTTTTTTGGAGGGGAGTTTTGTCCCACGTGGTTTCCTCCATTCATCTTCTTTATGAGAGATTTATTTCATTGCACTTGCATATTTTACATGGTTACCTATCATGTCCTATTATCTAGGACTTATATTGCATTGTGAGTTTAAGTGCATTCCCCTAGGTTGCACTTAAGAGCGGGGGGGGGGGGGGGGGGGTGTGTTAGCGTATTCAAGTATTCACTAATTACACTTTACTTAAGCTTACTTAGGATAATGCATACATAGTAGTTTGCATATGAGACACGTAGGTATTTGCACATGGTGTAGGAGAAATTCCACTTAATGTGGTGATAGTAGTTATAACATTCTACTTTATGTTTTATATCCACCTTTAGTGCACTTATCACTTATTATCCTCACATATTTGCACATACGTCATTGCACAATGGAGGATGATCCACCTTTAGTATTCATGTGATTCTACCTTGTGTGGGTGATAACTTATCTTCTATGTATCATAGTCTCTTATTGCCTTGCCTATATAAGCAAGCACATCTACATTGTAAATCATTCCAATTGATTCAATCCATCAAGTATTTTGTTTGAATCAAGTTGATCATATTGTATTGCATTCTTGGTGAGAATACACCTTATTCTTATCATATTATTTCTCTCTCTTTTGCATTATTTATTGACATCTAGATCTTGGGTTGTGATTTTTCTATTAGATAATAATTACATGGTATCAAATAAATTCTTACAAGAACCAATGACTATGTGCTATAATTGTGTCACACTTCTATGAATCCTTATGTTCAAGAACACTCAAGAATGAGGTCTCAAAAATCGATCCATAGCTCCCTAGACATGGAGTGCAAGGGTTTTTAGAATGCTCTCAGCTAGAGCTATTAAGCCTATAACCTTGCTAGTAAACCATGAAATGGGAGATTCAATGAAGACAAGGAAAAGAATGCCAATATCCTCAAGAATCAAGAATGAAATGCAATGCAAGCTAGATTAAGATGAATATGCAAGCTAAGTTATGAAAATGAAAGAACAAGTATTACAAAGCCTCCTAGTTAAGCTAGATAAA
>MU224923.1:1675464-1688902 GCA_018584345.1 Thuja plicata
TCAAATTATGTTTTAATATATCTATAAGTAAAAAACAATTCTTTTTTTTTTCAAAAGAATAGATATTATCATCCAAACAAATTGTATGATGGCTAAATTGCATATATACTTAGCATTTTGACTACAACCTTCAATTCAAATTCAGCATTGACAGGAACTAGACGCTATGTGTCCTTGTCAATAAAGTTATCACTTTATTAATAATTAAAATAACATAACTCCACAAATATTCATTATTTCTCAATTTTGTCTAAACCTGGGAGTTAACCATTGTGTCCACTGTGCACCCAACTGCCTTACTAAACATAGTAAGTGTCCCTCTCTATCAACCACTGACTTACTATAAATAGTAAATCCCTCATTATCTGATCAAACCAACTTTGCATTGCAATCATAGCCTGTTCAAGTGCCCTGCTATAAATAGTAACCCTGACTTTCTTGAAATAGTCACTTACTATAAATAGTAAGTGAGCCAAACTGAGTCCAACGAAGGCCAAACCTGAACATATGCTAAGCTCTGATGGAAAATACACGTTAATCTCAGCCAAAGGGGAACCCTTTATCCAACTATCTTAGCCTACGAAGGCCAGTAATAGGTTAATCCAATCATAAACCATATCATCCCAAAAAGGGGACATTGTAGTCCGCCCTACCTGAATTGCTTGTCCCCAAGCAATCTGAGAAACAAAATAACACACTAATCCACCTGGGTCTCAAGGGAAGAACTGTGTAATGTCCCTGTTGATACCAACTAGCTCCTATAACACAACAACAGAATAACTGACTGTACATGCCAAACCAAATCAATATCAGTGTCGCAGGAGACAGCTCAAAGCGAAGCAACTCAAAAGGCTGACAAAGTTCACTTCCCAAAACTGCGCAAGGTGAATTGTCATACATGCTATCTAACACATGCACAACTAAAATACACATCCGAAAGAGGTCATGCACATGAGGACCAAAAGTAAAACTGCAGGCACTCCTTGCTTTGTAAACACCTGAAAACTCCTCAATGAGCTCTGTCTGAAATCCCGATGCACTGGAAGAATCCAAAACTCTAAATAGAAGTCTGCCAAGAAGAACATCCTCAGACTTTTGTTTCTCAGCTTTGATCTCAGGAAAGAAGTGATGAGTACTCCCTATACAGTCACGATAAAAAGCTTCAACCTGGTCAATGGTTGACTGTCATAGTTCTGAATAAAACACCGGTCATCTGACTCATCACCAACAACACCTGTGGTGGATGTAACTACAGGAGAACTGGTGCAACATGTGGTTCTCTGTTGCTCTCAACATATGTACTCATCCCATCTGTATCAATTGCACTTGTAACTGTGATAGGTGTAGCCACATCCTCAACCTGCTCACAACCATAATCCGTGGATATAAGATCATCACCAAATGTCACTGTAGAATATTGTACTGTATCTATAGCTGGTGAAGACTGTCCCAAACTCAACTCCACGATAAGCTCCTCCAATCATGACTGCAACTCTTGAAGGGCCAACAGGGCACTCTTTAATGAATCCATAGTTACCTCAAGCTCATGGGTGAGCTGATCTACCTCCTTTCCCTTCAAAGCATCATAGCAAGTGCAATCCCACTTGAGAAGATAGTCTCTATCAGCCAATAATTGAAAATAGTTACGTTTCATTATTCCAATGGCTTCTCGAAGTACATGGAACTCTGTCAGGGAAAGGCCACTACCACTCTGCTCATCTGTCATAGTAGTGCTCCAACCAATGGTAGCCAACATTTGACGAGCAACATCAAAATGCTCTATGGTTGTTGCAATCATGTTGCCATTAACCTTAAGTTGCCCAACTAAATGATGAGAACTCTGAAACTTATAACTCCCATGCAAGCTCTATGAATCAAAGTCTGCACTGTGATATGAGACTATATCCACATCACTCACCTCATGATAAGCAACATCATATGTGCAATCATCAGTGCACACATCAACAACTAAGGTACTGCTGCTATGTACCTCATAGGATGGCTCAAAAGACATTGTAGAAACTACTGATTTGACAATGTCTTCGCACACTTCCTCTTCCATGATAGCTGCATGTCCATCCAAAACCCAGTCCTAGGACTCTTTGCCAACCAATGAATTTTCTGATTTATTTTCCAAGGTCTGATTTGCAAAATCAGACTCATCATGACATGAATCTACATCACCAAACTCATTTTTAGCACCCAAATCTTGAGTACCTTCGCGTGGCAACAAACTAGAAGCATGTTCCTTAAGTGAAATGGCTGCTACCTCATGATAATGCAAAGAGTTTAAACTGTTGTCACGAAAAGCTGAATTTTTGTTGTCATCCTCAAACCTCTTTGCGTATACGAAGAACATCTTCCAAACTTCACACCTAAACTGTTTATTACAGCAAACTGATTCAATAGGTTTCCCTATAGTAGTGTCAAATATACCTTGTACTATTTGCATTCTATGAATTTTAATTGTCCAACCCCAACAGGATGGCAAGAAACCGCTCTGATACCACTATAAGAACCCATGTAGTTCTAACTCTGACAAACACTGGATTACTAAGCCAATGATAGATATTGTTTTGAAATTTGATGGTTATATGTAAGAACCCCTTGTTAATCTAGTTAGTTTTTTCAATTTTGGATGTTTGACATTTTGTCAAACACTTTGCATGCAAGCTCTGATACCGCTGTGATAACCCCTTAGGTTATCCAATTCAATAACTTGCAAATGTTTGTGTTTTTGCATGGTTTCGTGATGTTTTGCAATTTTAATAAATAAAATGAAGTTGTCAGGCAAGAATAATATATAGAATTTGCAATTGAAATACAATGACTGGCAAAGCCACAAAACAATGGTTGCAATTTATTAAATGCTCAATACATGATCAAATATGCTTTCCAACATCAATGTTCATACCCGGAAGTAATATAGAAGACTTTAGCAAAATCTGGAAATAATTATTAGCATTCAGGAATTTTGAGACAGAAACAAATGATCCAACAATTTCCAATGTCTACCCTAATAGGTGAACACGTGGTACTACTGGAGTAAATTCAGACTAATATTAAATGTCAAATAAGCTCCTATATATAGCCTCCTAGCAAAGAGAGCCCTTAGAAATCTGGGTGAGACGTTGGACTGTAGTTGTAATTTGATGTTTCAAATCAGGTACAAATGGCAGCCAATGATGAATATTTGGGCCTGCGATTAATGAACCTTCAGAAACCTTCAAACCCTTTATGTATTTCTCCAATTGAAGCACAAATAGAACTCCTGTATAAAGTTCTCCAAAGCAATAATTGGGTTGATCTCTCACAGCCTCAAAACTGCAAAAAACAATGAAGATTGAACAATCTCCAATGTCCTGGTACAGCTAAAACCCATGTTTCAATTGCACAAACTCCAGAGACACCAAATTTGCAAAGACAAATGAATATTAATAATGGGGTTGATTTTCTTTTTGATGTGCTTTTATAACCCCAAACTCCTTAGTGGCATTTAAATCCACTTTCAAATCCACTTTAGGTTTTAATAAAACTTTATAACAAGTCTTCAAACTCGGGCGCTCATATTCATGGATTATAAATGCACTTTAATATCATTTAAAGTAATATAACTTGTGTGCACATTGACTATAAAATACTTTAATATTTTGGCCTCAAAAATATAATCCATTAATTGCACTTTAAGTCACTTAAATGAAGGGTCATGGCCCCATTGAATATAAAGTGACTTATTGACTTTATAGATAATTATTAATAAAGTAATCACTTTATTAATAATTAAAATTGCATAACTCCACAACTAATCATTATTTCTCAATTTTGTCTAAACCTAGGAGTTAACCATTGTGTCCATTGTGCACCCAACTGCCTTGCTAAAACTAGTAAGTGTCCCTCTCTATGAACCATTGACTTGCTATAAATAGTAAATCCCTCATTATCTGATCAAACTTACTGTGCATTGCAATCATAGCTTGTTCAAGTGCCCTGCTATAAATAGTATCCCTGACTTTCTTGAAATAGTCACTTACTATAAATAGTGAGCCAAATTGATGTTTACTGCTATACCTAGTAATTTACATACATGAAATAACCATACAGATGACAATGCGTACCAAATATGAGTAAAATATATCTTTATTAGCTCATGAATACAGTACAAAGAAGAAGACCAGAGATGGTCCGCCAAGGATTACAATTTACCTAGCCATATCATGTTGCCTTCCTTGGTAGTACATGACATACTTAAAGGACCCAACGGTTGCCAAGAGGGACACAGCCGTCAACCAACCGACACGAACCACTACACGTGTTAAAAAATTTAATACAGACAATTAATGTCCAGGGAGACTAATGACAAGAGTGTAGATAATAACTTGTATTGCATAAACTCAAAGTTCTAGTGTACTTCAAAAATAAAAGGGGGTCTCCTTGCAGGGGTCTGGGGGCACTACCCCCAACGGGGTCAAGGGGCAGCACCAAGACCAAATTAGTACCTTCAGAATCACACCGAACTCTATGGCGCACACCATATTTTTTATTTTTTAAGACACCAAAAACAAAACTGACTAAACCCAAAAATGCAGCTACCACTACCAAATCTCTTACTTTTTGACACTAGAACTCAAGGAATTGTTGTCGTACAAATGTATGCCCAACCCTCCAATGTATCCTTCCATTCGTACAATGTAAGAACCACCCTGCGTTTTGTATTCGTTGTACGTCATGTCTCCTGGTCCGTACAAGGATGTTGACAATGCTACTTGATGCTACCTAACGTATGGTGTACGATTGTTGTGCCAAATTTTCCTTTGTTGTCCATACAACATACGACCCCCATGCCTCCCATACGATATTTATCCGTACGCATTGTACGGGCCTCTCTTCCTTGGACTTGTGAGACTTCCTTACGGGTCATACAAGCTTTCCTTCTTTCTCACGTACGGCTGTCTATGGCTGCCACCGTACAGGACCCTTGTAGCATCTACCGTACGAATATTTCTCCTCTCACTTGTCCGTCTATTCCTTCTTCCTCCCAGCTCCGCTCGATGCGTACACCATATGGCCCCTTTTGCTTCTATATAGATCGTACGGCCTCTGTTTCTTCCTTTGTTTGTACAAAGATCTGCCAACTTGCCTTCTCTCGTCTGTACAGTACGTTGGTGTTTGTCCTTACAGACTCCTTCCTTCCTAATGTGCGTATGATATGCTCCCAACTGCATTTTCTTCCAAATGCTTTGGTCTCAAGTCGTTGGTTTCCTGCAAGTTCGGTTTTCTTCCAAATGCTTTGGTCCCCAGTCGATGGTTTCCTCCAAAACCTCCAACATGATATCCTCTAAACAGTTCCCCAGTCTCAGTACCCCTTCATCATCGGGTTCCATTCCTCCTTCCACGTCAAACTCTCCCCCTTCAGACTCAAAGTCTAATGCCAATTCTTGACTTACCGCCTGGTTCCGCAGATCAATGACATTTTTTCCCATCGCTCTCAATAGAGTGTTTTTTTCCAATTGTGATTGGCCTTCGCTGTAATGAGCCAACCTCTGCCCAGGAGGGCGTCGTACCCCTTATTTTCCAATGAGATGACCACAAAGTCAAGGAAGAATTGTTGTGTCCCAATAGTCACCTTTTGGGCCATCAATGTTCCAATTGGTTTAATGTCATGTTGGTCAACACCTACCAAATGGAAGGTTGGTGGCCAGAGTGTTGGCTTGTCGAGCGCCTTCCATGTCTCCTCTGGCAGCACGTTTACGCCAGATCCACCATCTACAATAGTGTTGGTCATCGCACGCCCCATGATTTCCATTTCGACCACGGCAGGAGTTCTCCCAATTCCAACTGCCAACAACATTGGATTTGTGGTGCCTTCCATGGAAGTACCTCTTGTGGAGTCTCCTTTCTCCATCCCTTCAGTTCGACTATTGTCAATGAGCTTGCCCTTCTCTTAACATCCATTGGTATCACCTACATGGGTGATTGCCACCTTTAGTTGAGGTAATGTCTCGAGGTCTGTCACTCGGACCAGTTTGGTTGTTTGCAACATTTGTTGTATGATGTTTGCTTCGGGTGTCGACCTACGAGAAGCATTGGCAGTGCCATGTGACACTTTCCATTTTTTCGCCATTACCCGTTCTATATCCGTTTTGGCTTCCTTCAATCTTTCTTTCTCCATGCGCGGGTTAGGGTATGTGGCTTTTTTCGCCTGCAACCTTGTGATTGCCAGGACTTCCTCTTTAGGGCCAGTGATGTCTCTCATGTTCACTCCCTTCCCCTTAGGGCAGTCAACATCCTCATGGTTGCCTGGACCACACCACTTGCACAACATGCTTCCACCTCCTTGCCCGCTCTGACAGTCCCACGCAAAGTGGCCCCACTCAGTACACGTTCGACACTGTATGATAGGTCGTCCTCTAAAGTCGTACTGTATTAGATTTTGTCGTTGATTTCCATGACTGCCTGGTGATTTATTTTGGGGTTTCCATGGAGTGGACTCTCCCTGTGCAAAGAGTACTTATGCGCTTCTAGTCTTCAAATTATATGGACACTCCTTTATTGAATGACCCATAACTTGACAAATCTCACAAAACTTCGTTTTAGGACAATTACCCTTCGTGTGCCCTTCAATTTTGCACTCCGTACACCATAGTTCGTTACTTTCTTTACTGATTGCTTTCTCAAATTTTACATCATTCTCATTAAGTCTCGTCGTAGGGCCTGGACTGTTGTTGATTTATCATCACTGCTACCCTCAGTGCTATCATCATGTGTGTTCCTCTTCCCTTGGGAGGATGTCTTGTTTTCACTCTCGATGTCCATTGCTTGATTGTAGGCATCGGCATATGAGGGTGGAGGCACCACTTTCATCTTCTTACGTAGGGAGGGAGTCAACCCCTTGATGAACCACCTCTTCTTCAACCCGTCGACTAGTTGATTCTCCAACTTGCCCAACAATTCCTTGAGCCTACGATTGCAAGCTCGTACACTCTCGTTCTTCCTTTGTCTAGTATTGTGATCTCATTGTCATCTCGTAGCAATTAAAACTCAGCCTCGAATGCCCTCCTGAGCATGTCCCAAGAAGCTATGGATGAAGCATCTATTTTTGTGAACCAGTTGAAGGCTATAACTCGTAGCATTGCTGGAAACGCTCTCAACCAATACTCTTTGTCTTCCTGAGTGTTTGCTACCCAGATAGTCTCACAAGTCTTCCAATCCCTCATAGGGTCTTCGGACTCATTCCTTGTGAACTTTGGCAATTTCTGTCGATCCTCATTCGAACTTGTCAAAGGAGTCACCATCTTTCTCGCCTCATTTCCCCCTTGTGCATTAGACCCGGGTGGACTGTTCCAACCGCTTCATTCTAGTGCTTTTCTTGCACTCTCAGCCACGCGTGTGTCCTCTACACGTCCACCTCCAGCGTCCCCAACACCTTGGGTACTTCCAGGCCTTGGTTCGTACTCCCTCCGTCCAAGGGTCCTCCTGAGATGGATAGGTTCTCAATGTCGTAAAATATGTCAGTCAGTTCAAGATTTTCTTCACACTCGTCGTCTGACAACATCTGTACGGACATTTGTCTTCTTCATTCTCTTTGTTCTGCACTTCTTAAAGATCGCCTAATCACTTGGTCTTGACCACCCAGTGGCCTCACCTTTTTTGGGATCTAAGGGCATGAATCACACAATGCTGACCCGATTTCTTTTAAGGCAATGGCGCCGAAATGTTTACTGCTATACCTAGTAATTTACATATATGGAATAATCATACAGATGGCAGCGCGTACTAGATATACGAGTAAAATATATTTGTTTACCGCTTCAGGTAAAGCGAGTTAATACATAATATAGATAGCCAAAAATGTAAGACAATGCAATATTAGAGAACTGCCAACCTTTTCATTAATGCCAAAAAAGCTTACATATAGTATTCAGACTCCACAAGACACTATTTCTCCATATACAACATGATGATCTATTCCATCCGACAGAGTACAAATATAGACCCGAGGGGGTGCGAGGTGAACCGTCGCAACCCATAACTGCCTACCCCTCGGTTACACTAACAACATAACAACACTTAACAACATTATTATTATTTCCGAACAACAATATCTTTATTAGCTCATGAATACAGTACAGAGAAGAAGACCAGAGATGGTTCGCCAAGGATTACAATTTACCCGACCATATCATGCTGCCTTCCTTGGTGGTACATGACATACTTAAAGGACCCAACGGTTGCCAAGAGGGACACAACCGTCAACCAACCGACACGAACCACTACCCGAGAGTGTTAACAAATTTAATATGGACTATTAATACATTGATGGAAAACCAATATTATCAACCATAACAATACGCATTTTATGCCACCTACAACTGAATCCAACAGAGGCCAAACCTAAACATATGTTGAGCTCTAACGGAGAATACACACAGATCTCTGCCAAAGGGGAACCCTCTATCCAATTGCCTTAGCCTACAAGGGCCAGTAATAGGCTAATCCAATCATAAACCATATCATCCCAAAAAGGGAAATTATACATATAGGAAGGTAAAGAAAAGAAAAAGAAAAAAAAGTTCTCAAAATTCTGGAATGTAACCATTTGCACAGGGATATACTGAATTTTGTGTCATTCTATTTTGGCATCTAAGTGATTCGAAGAAATTTCAAAACTTTGTGTTTGTTTATATAGTGTTTAATTGCAAAATAGACTTTGGGTTTTGGAATATCTATTTGTCTGGAATTGAACTATTAAAACCTCTCTTTATTTATATACTATATTGAGAAGGTGGACTTTGTGTCATTTTCCTTTTTTTATTTCATGAATATGTTTTCGCATTTTTATCATGTCTATGCCCAGGTGTTAGTGTGCCCCTTTTTTTGCTTTTTGGTTAAAAGCATACCCCTAAGAAAAACCCCAATTACATCATAAGAGGGAGTTGTACCTCTAAAATTCAGAGGAAAGTTGTCAATTCAATGGCAACTTCTCCAACTGTTGGTTTCTAGTTCGTCTTTAATCTTGGGCTAGGGAGTCATTTTAGGAATTATTTTAGGACAACTTTTGAAACTAACATAACCTCATCCTCATTTTTTTTCTCCAAGACCACAAATAATGTTTACAATTTCATCCACACGAAGAAAGTAGGTAGCAACATTTTCTTCATCCTTCATCTTCGAAGTTTAAAATTGTCTCATGTAGGTTTGGAGCTTGGCCTTTTTCACTTTATCATCTCCTTCATAAGTCTTTTGAAGCTTATCCCACATTTCTTTCACCAAAGTGCAATGCACAAATTTGGATTCGATTAGCCCACATAGGATTGCATTCATAGCTTTAGCATTGTTCTCCGACTTGATTGGTAGGTGGAATAGATGATGCCACACAACCGTCTACAACTAGTTACCATATATCAAATGCATGAGCCATCAAATAAGTGCACATTTTTACACTCCAAAATGCATAGTTGTTCTTGTCAAACAACGGAGCTCGATTTGAGGAAAACCCCTCTTGACTCGCCATGTGTGTTCTTAAGATCTTTCCTTCAAGTGGTTACACTTTTTCGAAGGAACCCACTTTAATACCAGTTGAAGAAACACACATGCACACACTTATACTAAGAGAGGGGTGAATCATTTCCTTTCTCCAATACTTGAGTTCTACTTGAGGTATTCAAGTTTTCCAATCAACCTGAACATTTTATCCTTGTATGGAGAGAGAGCCTCAATCTATCACTTCTCCACATTTTGCTTCAATCTGGAGGTCAGATCACATCTACTAAACTCTAGAGTATGAATTGCGGCTCTACTTTCATAGCAAGTTTAACCATAATTCAAAAGAGATAGGAAAATTATCACAAGCTTGGAATCACTAATTCTTGCATCAAGATACCAGATTTTCTGTACTCCATTATTTACAAATAAAGATTCTATGCAACTTCTCCACTATGTAGATCCTTCCATTTCTTCAATTACTCCATGTAGCGTATGGTCAAATTCAAGTTCCACCATATGGGTGTCCATTTCCAGCTGATTCTGTGCTCTACCATTATCTGATGGACCCAACAAGGTTTCCTTCTCTTTCAATTTTTGGATGGTGTTGAAGTTTACCATGATGATAAGAACCAGGGGATTGATGTAGTTAATCCAGAGTAACGAGAATCACGCATGAATCGCCAATTCAGGCGATTCATCCAAAAATTGCCTGAATCACCATGTGTGAACCGGCATGAATCGGCCGTCAAGTCAAAAAAATTTAAAAAACACTTGTTTTTTTTATCTTTTTTTTGTGTCTTTCATCTTACATACATTTTTGTGTCTTTCAGCTGAAAAATAACTTTCGATGCCTTTAAAAATAATTAAAGTCGGTTGAGCTTTTGAGGGCGCTGCCCCTTGACCCTGTCTTGGGGGCTTTGCCCCCAAACTCCCATTTAATAATTTGGGGTGGAATTGCGCTAATAAAAGTGGGGAAAAATTAACCTTCGAGTCTTATTAGGCTCCATATAGAAGATGATGATGATGAAGAAGAAGAATATCAATAAATTATTAATCCATTAGTTGAACTTAAAACAATGATACTTGAACTGATGTAATGATTTAATTTTAATGTTTTTGATTCTTGAATCTTTGACGTTGAACTTGCACTTGAGGTATATGATGGTATGATCATGATTCATGATGCTATGATTACAAGTGTTTTTGTTGTTTAAATGTTTTTATGATACTATGTGACATTCCAATTTTAACTCATGCTTCTAGGCTGCATAAATATGTAACGCATGTGATGGATTTATCATTTATGTTCCTTGTTTATGTATGTTAGCTTCTATTTGATGATGTTATAGTGTGTTTAAGTTATATTCAATAAAGGGTGCATGAAATAAGTTTTAAATTGTTAAAATCTCTAAATTTTAAGGGTTTTTTAAATTTGCCGATTCATGGGCGATTCGTGATTCGATTCGGCCTTGCCGATTCCGAGACGATTCCAGTTCTCGTTACTTTGAGTTAATCCATTATGTATGTCCTAGATTTTTTATTCAATTATTCCTGTAAGGACAGTAAATATATTGGGTACGTGGAAGCATTCCTAAAAGTCATAAGATTTGGTATTTACACTGACAGGCTATCTGTCATGCCCCTTCCCTAGCTGGGTCAGCCAGCAAGTAATAAAAAGGTGCTTTTAAACACCATATCAATTAATAATAAATTTATATTTCAATAATAAATAAATAAATAAAATTTGAATTTTGAAACCACACACCACTTTTTGGGCCCTAGTGCCCCAGCTCCAAGTGGGTATTTATTTTCTTGCTGCTGCTGCTGCGCACCAACAGGTTGGAGAATTGACAATTTTTAAGGAATGTTTTCCTGGGTTTTGTTTGCCAAGGCAAAAACCCCAGCAGGCCTTCAACGTTAGCAAGGAACCCCTAACCTTTGTCAATTTAATTCTATTTTAACTACCTCCAAGTTGTATGTCCAAACAAGATGATTATGTAAATCAAAGTCACTACTTTTCCTGATTCTAATACAAGGCGGTCAGATCTGGTCATGAAGAGGGAGCTGCACCAGATCCATATCAGCAGGAGTGACCCTAGTGAGCCACTGTTAGACTTTGAAGATCTGAAAACTCGAGAAAATACCTGGGCACCACAAACCAGATCTGAGTTAGGCAAGTCTACAGGCTACTTCTACCTCCACCACTGTTCCTGAAGGCTCAATTCCAGGAGTTAGATCACTGTATCAGAAGTTTTTGTCAAGGCCAAAGACCCTCACATCGTCTCACAAAGGTTGTTACCAGCAGCATCACCTACTTTGGCAAAAGGGGAGGCTTGACTTCCATTCTGAGGGTTCCAGCAGGCCGCATCCTACAGGAGGTAGGTCGATTAATCACCTGAGGGTTTCATGCCTCAGGCCTGCAATCGATTCACAAGGGACTTATTACATCTGTTGGCACCATGCCCCACACATCTAGCAATCATAAACCCCTACCTTGTATCTTCTGTAAGCTCAAATCAATTTCAGAAATTCCTGATTATTATTAATCATAGTTACCGGGTTCGTATCAGCAGGAGTGACCCTAGTGAGCCACTGTTGGACTTTGAAGATCTGAAAACTGGAGAAAATACCTGGGCACCACAAACCAGATCTGAGTAAGGCAAGTCTACGGGCTACTTCTACCTCCACCACTGTTCCTAAAGGCTCAATTCCAGGAGTTAGATCACTGTATCAGAAGTTTCTGTCAAGGCCAAAGACCCTCACATCGTCTCACAAAGGTTGTTACCAGCAGCATCACCTACTTTGGCAAAAGGGGAGGCTTGACTTCCATTCTGAGGGTTCCAGCAGGCCGCATCCTACAGGAGGTATGTCGATTAATCACCTGAGGGTTTCGCGCCTCAAGCCTGCAATCGATTCACAAGGGACTTATTACATCTGTTGGCACCATGCCCCACACATCTAGCAATCATAAACCCCTACCTTGTATCTTTTGTAAGCTCAAATCAATTTCAGAAATTCCTGATTATTTTTTATCATAGTTACCGGGTTCGGGTACGCACCCGATACTGGTTCATCTGTGGGTACTTGCTGGGTACTGTGGGTACATGATATGGCTGATTCGAATATTTTTCAACTATCAATTAACATTTAATATTTATCTTTGGCATTTGGCATTGATCAATGGTCAAGTATCATATATATAATGCATACATATACACATTTATTCAATTATTCCTGTAAGGACAGTGGGCGCCAGAAATGTGCTAGCTAAATGTGGGCCTCTGATTTAGCAGAACACTTCAACATGGTCATTATTCTTCAGTTGCATACAAGAATGAATATCGATTCATTCACCCTGCATGTCTGAAAGAGTCGACATGTTGCCTTCTAGAAGGCAGGAGTATGAGCTTGCTCTCAGGTCATTGCAAGCTCAGTGACTACACCGAAGACCTAAACGAAGGATTTAATCTATATGCTGAAAGCAAAATGCTCTAATTAATCTAAATGAGTGCAAATTTGTTGTTCATCCAAGCTACTTAAGATTCAGTTTTAGAAGCACTAAATAAAATGTAAGATATTCATTTTAATAACACCAAATCAAAGTGTGCTCTAAATTAGATTGATTTGCTTGAATTGAAAGTAAACAACAATATTAGCTAAATGAGAGAATGCTAAGAATGCTAAATAAAAATGTTGTATAATAACATTAATTAAAAGTTGGGATCCTTTGTGAAGGAAAAGAGTTTCTCTTTTATAGAAATCTCTCTCGAATCGACGGTCGAGATTGAACAAAAAGAGTGGCTCAGATTCGATTGAAGAAGCACAATTCATGTGCAAGTGATTTGATTGGTCGAGAGAGTCAGTTGACTGAACTGACTGATCAGTTATTTTGGAAACTTCCAAAATCAGTTTACAGTTAACTGAAATGTTTCCAAAATGATAAACAGTGGAGAAT
>MU224923.1:1704716-1728082 GCA_018584345.1 Thuja plicata
TTTTATAAAGTGACTTAAGTGACTAAAAGACGAAAGTGCTTTTTTATCCCACATTGCCTATTCGGATGTAATGGCTCTCACTTCGAGGTGATAAAAGGAAGGAAATCTTCCTTGGGAAAGTACAATGGAAATTTATGAAATTAAGATTTTTAATTGGTTGCTTTAATGTGACTGAGTATTCTTAAGGACGTAACCCCTTAGGAAGAATTCTGAGAAATCTGGACGTAGCCCCAGCATTCTCTCACCTGGGTGGAATTACTACAGATTCCACAAGAAGTTTACAAGGTAAGTTCAGTTTTATGAATTAACATTTCCAGCAAGAGTTCGAAATTCAGAGAGACGGGGTTGTTTAATCTTCAACATTCATACTGGTTATCAACTTGGCATCAAATACATTCTTTTAGAAGGAAGGATATCACAGGGATTAAAGTCTCAGCAGGTAGTTGAAACTGTCAGAGAGACTCTCATTCGAAATCTTAAACTGGGTCACCCACGAGCAAAGAAATCTTATGACATTCTGAGATAATCTGGAATTCACGTGAATGAGGCCCAGGCTAGCGTAGATAGCCTCAGTCTGGTTACACAGGAGGTTATCTGTTGATAACAGCACCCAGGAGGTTCGAACCACAGCAACAGGTTTTAACGCAGGAGAAGAATCCAGCTGTGAGCGTGAGTTACTTCTACATCAGCCGCGTGGAATGACAGTAGTGTAGAACAGGTCGGGAACCCTAACAGTTATAGACTGCGGAATGTTTGCAGATTGCCCTGACGCGCGAGTATAGTAGGACGCGGCTGGAGTATATGACAGCAGTGTCCCTTCCGCCAGCACACCCTCCTAGTAACTGCGTGCCCTGCCAGGGAGTGTCGCGGGTAGCAGGTTAGCCGCAGCATTGACTGGGATAGTCAAAACAGTAACACCAGCGGGTTTAAGGAATCCATCAGCATTGCGGCCAGCTGGGTATCATTCCAGGTAGCCCGATGTTTATACATCTATCTTCTTGAACTGCATTTTATAACTGGTCATTTATGCGTAGGAAGATTATGAAATGTTATGTGCCAATCTGAAATAAACTTTCAATTGTTAAGTAATATCAATAAGAGTATTGGCATTTCTTTATGATATCATGGTTTAGCGATATGGTTTTCAGTCAGCTCTCAATCACCATCTCAGAGTTATTCTTAGACGTCAATCTTGGTCTTATTGCAATACTGGAACATCAATCGTCAAAACAAGAATCCCTCACTGTGAGAACTCTAAATTACATAAACCAAGGTTGTTAAAATTCCTAAGTCAGACTTTTTTTTTTTTTTTTATTCGAAAATTCGGTACAGTCCCAGAAAGGGACCTTACAGTATAGAACAAATATCCATAGTTCAGTAGCTGTTCCCGTTTATCCCTCCCATGTCTAAGATGATTCTATCAAATGGTGCCTTGTCCATGTCTATGTTGACACAAATCTGTACATAGTTTGAGACATGATTTTTTTGGTGAACTCTAAAGCCATTATGTACAGCTCAATGGCTGCTCCACTCTTACTTCAGAGAGAATTCTTCCAAATATTCTCTTGGGAGCAATGGGAGCCTGACCTATCAAGAATGTATATTTTGGAGACATCTTGTTCAAGTAACAACTGCTAATCGTGTTTCATGAAAAGTACCATTTTTCTTCATGTACGATGGACCCTATAAAGAATTATCTTGTACCTGTTTGGTGGAGAAAACAGCCATGAAGTAACTCTAAAGCCATTATGTACAGCTCAATGGCTGCTCCAATCTTACTTCAGAAAGAATTCCTGCAAATATTCTCTTGGTAGCAGTGAGAGTCTGACCTATCCAGAGACTGTACTTTGGAGATGTCTAGTTCAAGTAACACTTGGTTATACTGTTTCATGAACAGTACCATTTTTCTTCATGAATGATGGGCCCTATTGAAAAGCATTACTGTGGACTTGTTTGATGGAGGAAACACTAAACAGCCATGAAGTACCCTTGGGCATCATTGAAATATCCACTAATGTTAATGGTTTCCAATATATAGACCTAGTGCATTAAGCATCTTAAGCCTTCTACCTTAAAAAAAGGCATATTCTTCATTCATCAATGGAGAAAGGCCCTTGGAAGAGTTTCTGGTTTGAGCAATAGCCATTTGGAGTCCGATTATGGGTAGCAGCCATTTGAATTTCAAGTACTGTGTATGATAATTTAAAGAAATGCTGAAGCACTTTGTTGTGAACCTATTTTGGTTCATTGAATAGAGCACATTGGAAATTTTTATTTGTAGCAAGTGGAACTCAAAGGAGGTCATAGCCTTCTTGATGGGGCTTCCCTTTAGGCAATCAGCCTTTAGCTGATGGAAAAGAAAAACGGACTAATTGTGAAGTTTGGGTATTAATGGTGCATAGAACAAATCAGGATCGTCAATTGCTTGCTAATGAATGGTGCATAGAGAAAATCAGGATTCTCAATTGCTTGCTAATGGTACACTATCAGTAATTTCTCTCAAAACAGTAGAATGCTACTACAAGAAATTAAGCCAAGTGTTTGTTAGAAAGAAAGAAAGAAAGATATTATATTAACATCTACAGTGATCAGAAGTAGGTCAATGAGACTCAAGAGTACATTAGTATACAACAGAAAGCTCTAGGAGGTGAAAACCCTTGAGAAACCCAAATAGGGTAAGGAACAAAAACAAAAATAATATACAGCTGTGGACCACCAACATAAGTGGTCAAGAAACCAATACAAATAGCCAACTAGGGGGAACAAAATTGTCAAAGAGCATAAGCTGAGTACAGGAGAGATAGGAGACAAGTCTAATAGAATATCTCTGTCCGGGCCTGAAATGGAGGAGTTGTAAATGTCATCATCAATCAAAGTGAGAAGCTAATACAAGATCTGATAGTACTTCCAGTATTAAGAAACTTCTATTGTCTATCCTCTTTCAGCAACAACTATAGGGAAGTCCACTAGCAAAAGTTTCAACCAAGAAATACAAAATACCTCCAGGCAGCTAAAATCTGGTTGGAAAGTAATAGCATCACCTAACTCAGAATAAAAGTTATTAATACATTTGGCCAAGAGACCTTGCATACTCAAGTCAGCATTTGTCCTCTTATGTTCCATCCAATGACCTTGGCAAACATGTCATTAAGTGCTGGAAGCAGGAAATAATTGAAACATGGAAAATAGTCTCAGCAGTTTAACTACTTTAGTCCTTGGAACAATTTCAAAGGGAAAAAGTCAATGCTGGAGATCAATCTTGGTCATTCTTTTAGAGTTGACATAAAATCAAGTAAATAGTATATACTTATAGTTACACCATGTCACGAGATACCAGCTACAGTAAAAAGGAATTTAATTCTAGTTGATTTGTTGCAAATCTCTGCCACGGAACATGTGAGTTCATGGAAGGTAAAAAAAAGATTTCAGATAAAGGAAAGTAACCGGAAATTCAAGTTGTAATTAAATTAGAGGCACAGGAAACACATCAGTTATAAAACATACACTTGAGTTCCTTCATTTCCTATATCAAGGCCAGGAGCAAGCTCTTGCACAATATCACTTGGAGGTTGACCACATTCTTGCATCTTCTGCATAAGTTCAACTATTTTCTCAAAATTATCTGGCTGTGTCTCGTATACTTGACAAAGTTGCTTGATAAGTTCATATTGATTAGAGTAGCGTTCATAGTCCTCATTGCTAATTGTAGCCTTTTTTGCTTCCAACCATTTTGGATACCGCTCACCTATTTCCTTCATTGGCTCATGCAGAATCTCTTTAGACAATAACTGATGCATCATCGTGGCAACCATAGACTGCATATCCTGTAAATCACCCAGCATTTATTTAAAACATAAGATAGATGAGTGAATAATTTGTGCGTTACATATGACAGTAAAATTCATGGCAGTAAAATAGCAATCTTGATTAAAGAAAACATATTTGATTTCAAAAATATTCATCAGGAGACCTATCTACATCAAATCATATACGTTACCTAAGCAAAAAACTAAACAATTTCTTTTTGATGAAGCATATCAGAGGAATGGTATAGAGACAAATAATAAATTTAAAAAGCAACTTGCCCGAGAGGATCTGAAAAAGCACCATTCCAGAGATGGTAAATACTGTTCCAAACAATCATTCACTTGATTTATTCCTTGACTCGGAAGAAGAATATTTATACAATCAACAAGTCTGCTTGACACTTTGCATCCCCCGCACCACAAGTACAGCCACAAACAAGCAAAGAGGTTTTAGTGTTCATATGGAAGCCTACTTATGCCCTATAGGTGTGCAATGATTATAGATCCAACATTGTCTACAAAGTGCGCAGTCATAAATGTAGGAAAACTTGGTTAGTTGTGACAAGTATTAAGAAACTGAACTTTCAATCATCATAGATTCATAAACAATATAAATCCCATATAATTGAAAACATCTTAATCATTTGGCCTAAGTTACCCGTTCAGGTTCGGGGATGGGTGCGGGTACGAGAACCTGGTACGTGTGTACGTGGAAATGTTGTTTAGGGGTTTAAGTATGTATTACTACTGTGTTATTGTAAAACCTGTTTAATAATATATGCATACTAATTCAATGCAAAAACACTCTTAAGGGCCATGGGAAACTGATTAGTTCTTTACCACTGTTTGGGTTCACTTTTGCTTTCCTAGTTCTATTGATCCATACAGGCATGCAAGGTTCTTGGACAGAAATTAAGCTACTTTATGGGAGAAAATGGAAAGAAGGTTGGAGAGGTCAACCACAATCTCCAAATAGAGGGCCAAATGGAGGTAGTAAACCAAGCAATGGAGCAGCTCTTGAAGAGCTATCATAAAAAGCACCCAAAGGCCTGGGATGAGAATTTGGCACATATTTGGTAATGAATTACTAAGACAATAAAGTGGTCCATTATTCAGAAATAAGTCTGTTTTGGAAGAATGTTTTGGTTTCTTGCCTCCTGATTCTCTTGATGCGACAATGGACAACCAAAAGAGAAAAGAGTATAGGATCTATTCAGAAATTCAAAGGACTGGAAAGTTCATTGACAGAGAAAGGCAAATTCATTTGAGATACTAAAGAATCCAGAATTTAAATACAAGCATAAAGCAATCATGATTAGCACAGAATTGAGCACAAGTTCTAAGTTGGGGACAAGGCATAGCTTTAATTATGCAAGAAAGACTGCAAGAACAAGGCAAGAAGCTCAAAGAACTCAGGTATGGTCCATCACCAAGTACTAAGAATGAGCAAATAGGAGTCAATATATTCATATTAGGCATACCTCCTATGGAGATATATTCAGTTCTGAATATTAGCAATTTATTAGGTTTTTTCCCCTCATGGCTAGAATTAGAAAAGAAGAGTTACTGTTATCTTAAATTTAAGATTTTGCAACTAGTACTTTCAAAAGAGTTAAGAATGTTGAGTTATTTTTTCAACCCCACAAGCCCATGAATAACCTGCAAGCAAAACACCTATCACATCTAAAGAGAAGAAGCCATAATTAATGCTATACAACCTTGAGAGAGAAAAATGCAAATAGAAATCTAATATTGAGATAAACCTATAAATGAATTGGATAGATTATAATGAATACTTATAAAAGCATAATAATAAAACCCAAGAAGCAAAGTGTAGAGAAAGATTAAAAGAGAGCTTGACAAGTGTTCACATCATAATGAATGAGAAGACATGCTAAATAAAGCCCAATCTAAAAAAGATTAAAAAAAAACCTAAGTTTAGCTTAATTAGATAATGTCCTAATTACTCCAACACCCCCTTTAGACTAACTTAGGGATAAACTAAAGATCTAACAATGAATGTGAGATGCAAGCATGAATGAGTCCTGACAACAAGGCCTTATCAAGTACCCAAGTACAAACTAATGCAAAGTCTCACAACCGAAGAAAAGGAGGAAACCCCTATGGGAAAACCCCCCCCCCTCTCCAAAAGAGAAAATGGAATAGTTGTACTAGTGAAAGATGGAAAGGACTCAATGCGACCCCCCAAAGATTGCTTCTATCACAATAATACAAAGAGCACACCTCACCATAAGAGAAAGAAAATGAGGATAGGAATCCCCAAATGAAGAAGTAGCTCCTGTGCCAATAATGAAACCCTGAAAACAAATCAAAATCCATTGCCTACAAACAACATTTCTCCCCTTAGGAAGAAACAAATCCATTGGAAATATGAAAAGCCACTCCCATAAACTGGAAGTAGGAATCCAAATTCAAATTTCAAGTGTCGCTATGTCCATGAAGGATGATGCTGCAACAAAACAATCAAGTACATGCCCAATCAATGTAGAAGGTGACGATCCAAGACTCTATGAAAACTTATAGAATAAGATGAATGAGCAATGAAGACGGAATAACAACATTGATGAGGTTGTCAACAAGGAGAAGATGAATGTCCTTAATGGTTCTCATTGATGTCAACATATCTACCTAGTTGATGAGGTTCGGCTTGTGGTCTACCAGTATTTCTGGTAAATGAGGATTTTTGTCCCGGTTAAATGCGTACCGGAGGGCGTGTTGTGATGATCTATCATTTACCGTGTTTGTTTTGGTCCCATTCATGTTATTACATGCTAAGATCTAATCTTTTCGCCCAGATAGATCTAGATATTGATTAATGTGTTTCAGAGTGATTGTTTGCATTAAAACGTGTATTTTCCTATTCATCGACTTCGAGTGCCATGAAGAATGTGTAGCGTGTTGATTTGAGCGAGGAGGTATTGTGTCGTCAACATTTCATTCCTTCCAACTGTAAGAATGTTTTGGGGTGACCTATTTCAAATTATGTTTGACCGACTTGGATGTTTAATGATGACATGAATCGGTATATGTAGAAGATGATCTTGTTGGATGAATATGTGTGTGTATGTACGCATGCATGCAAAGAAGGAATATATTCATAAGATCTTACTCTTTGTGCAAGTGTGTGCTACCGAAGGCACCAGACTGGTGTTGGTTACTTCAGTGATGGATTTATTATTATCAATACAATTTTAGTAGTTAGCCGGTTTCTATAGGCAATGAGCCTCTTGCTCTTCTATCGGTAGTTAGCCATTAGTTGTGATAGCTAGTTTGTATTAAGGGCAGTTAGCCCAACCGATAGTGAACCTTACTTGGAGTTAGCATTGTAAAAATCACCTTAACCAGTGTCACCTTAACCGATGTTCTTATTCATGAGAATTACCTTCTACGTGGTTTTTCCCACCTTGGGTTTCCACGTAGATCTGGTGTTCTTTGTGCATGGTGGTATTCTATGTTTTTCATGCTTACATCTATTTTAAGTAACTAAGTGCTTTATCTGTGTTGTCGATTGAAGTTGGACTAAGAAAAAGTTTTGAATAATTGATTCATCGCCCCTCAGTTATTTGGTCTGTTGAACAGAATGATGTTGCTACAAACCAATCAGGTACATGTCCAATCAATGTAGAAGGTGACAATCCAAGACTATGAAAAGTGATGGAATAAGTTAAATGAGCAATGAAGACGAAATAACAACATTGATGAGGTTGTCAACAAGGAGAAGATGAATGTCCCCAAGATAATGCACCAAATATACAATATGAGACTTTACAAAAAATGAAGAAATGTTTGTCAAAAAAGAATCCCAATTAGGAGACAATTAGATACTTGTTACAATGACACACTAGTAGTACTCAATGAATCACCAACAAAAAATGAAGAAATGTTTGTCAAAAAAGAATCCCAATTAGGAAGACAATTAGATACTTGTTGCAATGACACACTAGTAGTACTCAATGAATCACCAACAAAAAATGAATAACCTACTTAACAAGAATAAGAGTCTCAACCAATGAAGGTACAACAACTGTCTCTACAAGCAGAGGAGAAACTTGAGATTTTGAAGGGGTATCATATGATGGACCAAATGTACTCTCAAGCAAGAGTTATATAACATAATGTGAGCCCTTAGCACACCATTCATACAAATAAAAACCCTTGATAACTCCTCAAAATGAAATAATTAGACCCCAAAAACCTCATACATGTAAAGCATATCAAATAAAGCCCTCCCCTTCAAATACATTCTTTCTAGATGCCAAAATGTCCAAGTAATCAACCAAATAGTAAAATTACAAAAATCCAAATAAAATGTACCTAGGGCAAAATCTAAAAGTGCATGACTATATTTGAAGATCTCTGAATCACCTTCCCAACATCACAAGAATCATGAAAATCAAAAATATTGGTGAGAAATTATGAGCTCGAAGGTAGAAATGAAAGATTCGACTTCGACTAAGTATAGCAGAAATATAGAGCTGAATCCGATGATGAAACAACCACCACTAGAAAGAGCTCATAAATACCTTTCCAATGATACCTTGTTTGCCCAATTTCAACACCGTATGCAAAAGTTGTGGACAAAATAAAAACATGCTAAATTTAGCTAGTTGATAACAAGCAATCACAGTCCTACTCATCTGATTTTAGAAAAATTTACTCATTACATGCAAAATCCAACAGATACTGGGACAATATTTCAAGGCTATGAGAAAAAGCCACAAATATTTTTTCTCAATGCTGTCTAGAGAAAAAGTTATTCTCAAACCTTGATTTTTTTGGCTTTTTTGTATTATTTTTAGCTTCTATTTTTCTTTTTTTATTTTCTCACAAATTTGACAAATCTTGGCAAACTAAGAGAGATGCAAGTGGTTTCTTGTTGCTATGAAGAAAACCTAAAAAAAATCTCTAAGATGAACCAATTTTTCTCCTGGAGGCTGAATCTTGTAGAAATGGAGAGAATTATAGATTTGAAGATTGCTGCCATGGTTTCACAGACTCGTTATAGTTGAGCGTTATTTGTTCAACCCCACAAACCCATGAGTCACCTACAAGCAAAACACCTATCACATCTAAAGAGAAAAGGCAATGATGAATGTTATGCAACCTTGAGAAAGATTGATCCAAAGAGGAATCAAATATTGAGATTAACCTGCAAATGAATTGAATTGATTATAACGAATGCTTATAAAAGCATAATGATGAACTCTAGATGCAAACCTTAGAGAAAGATTAAAAGAGAGCTTAATAAGTATCCACATCATAATGAATGAGACAACATGTGCTAAATAAATTTCTATCTAATAACAAAGAAACATTCTATTACACTTGACGATGAGGATAACAAGCAAAAGAGTAAGAAAAATGGTAGATTAGATCACAATGACAATCGTCGTGCAAGCGCAATTATATTCCAAAGGAAAAGTGAGTGAATAGTTCGCTCACCTCATGGGTACTTAAGCTTTTAGTAACCAAAAGCCTCCCTATTATTAAGCTATCATTTGAGCCAAATCATTTCTATTGATGTGATTCAGCCTTGTTTGAGTTGTTTCAGATATATTCATGGTTTAAAATTCTAAAAGACCAGTGATGCACTTGAAGCGCATTTCCACTAATTTTGTAGATGTTGCATCATTGGTGGAAACTAACACCTTCAAATATGACAATGTTTAATTTCAGTATGTCACCAAATGCTTCTTGAAGCCATCCATACCACACTTGACAGAGTTTTCAGCTGTTCACATCCTATATCTAACAAATAGAATGTAAGCAAGTCAAAGAGGGGGATGTAAGCACCACACGTAAAGAATTTCCACATCTCAAGTGAGCTTCTCAATTTGAGATGGTGGATTGTTTGAGAAGCACCACCACATTTGTGTGCCTTCTTGGAGCAAGAGGGGCTTGGCAATTCTCGACAATATTTGTGGATGGTGTAACCTCTGAAATAAACGTAACCTGTACTTGTTTTGTGCATAGTGTAACCTTTAATATAGGTGGGGTTTATGTATCAACATTGGTTTTGTTCTTCTTGTTCTTAAAAGAGACTTGTGATGAACACACGGTTATGCAAAGGGCAAGGGTGAATTAGTATAATAAAAATTCCTTTTAAGCCTTTCAAAACTTATTTGTTCACTTATGCTTTCACTCTAAATTCGCACATATGAGAAAATAAGAAGCAATACAACAACAACAGGGTTTACACGAAAACCCTTGCAGGAGAAAACTACGGCAAAAAATTAGCTTGTATTAATTTGCTTGCTATAAATTCTTGGGGCACCAACCCCTCATTCACTTCATGAGCACCAACTCACTAGAGGCACCAGTCCCTGATTCAAAATATAGTCACAAGAGTTACAACTCTCTTCTTTAATCTCTCTCTTCTTTAATCTACAATATTTCCTTCTTTATTTCTGCTATAAATTGATCATAAATCTGCCAAGAATATAATCACAAACTCTATATAAATCTTCTATAAAACTCCTTATATCCTTCCTTCTCATTGAATCCGCAATTTATCTTCTCATTAATGGCCCCTGGTGTATATGCTTGATTGTCTTTGCAACGCAATACAAATTTCTCTGACTCTCGTACAATGGTTATTTTGTACCTTCTTATCTCCCTTAGAGACATCTCCCTTTATCAAATAGTCACAACCTTTAACAATTAGCACCACTTCAATACAAAATGAATTGCCACGTTTTGGTTAGTCCTTGCTTTTGTTCTTTGAATAAGACAAATTGAATTAACTGATCATTGATGTTTTTGATTGCTGGTAAAAACAGGTTTTATGAACTGATCATTGATGTTATTAATCCATTCAAGTGTCATAAAGTAAGTCTCTGTTGTTATTAAGGAAATCGTCCAAGCATGAAGTCGGCAACATAAAGAACACTAGTCGCTGTCTTAAATCACTACATATCGATAATTACTGCATACAATCGCTACATGTCAATATCAGCCAGCATGATTATGTAATATCCCCAAACAGGATACTAATAACAGGACAATAATTTCTGCAAACTAGGACACAAATCTGATAAGAAAAACTTCTACAAACTAGGGCATAAATCTGGAAATTGTATTTGCATTAAAGTAGTTTCAATCCAACCCAGAATTTCTGATTATTATTATGCTTAGAAAAATGACAATTTAAACCCTTAAACTGCCCAGAAATTTTCAGAACTAGGAATCAGACATTTCCAACAAATAAATGTGCAAATATCATACTAAAATATTTCAGATTTGGGTCAGAATATTATCTAACAACTGACCTTTCAAAAATGGTGATGGTCTCCCAAATTGACCAGTATTAAGTCTGAAACTAATGCTCTTCAACGGCTGCCCACAAAAAACTCAGAAATGAAAGATTTGCAGGACTGGATGTTCCCAGATCTTGTTGACATTTGTATCTGCAGGAGTCTCCTTGTGGGATGATAACATCAAATACGTAATTGGCCTTTGGCCTTACGTAATTGAAGTCTGTTGTTTATTAATAATATATTTGCTAAAGCAGACTAAACAAAACAATGACTACTATTTACAAATGATGTTGTTAATAGTCATGGGTTATTCAATTAACAAAGAGATGATATTTGAATGGATGCGATCCATTCCAAGTGACTCTTCACTCGGGTATAAGACGGTATTCATATCGTCTTTCTAATATACACACAGAAGATATTAATACATATTGGAGAGTGATTGATTCACTGCAGATCGATATACAGAACCGCAGCAATCTAATACATATCCGAAGATAATTATTCATATACACACACAGCGACCAGAATATATAGCAGAATTATATCTTGCAGAGGATAATATATATATCTTGCAGAATATAATATACTTATCGCAGAGGATAATACATTATTACAGAAGACAATAATAGTTATCGCAGCTTATATTACAGAGGACAATAATACATTGATCAATATATTCTATCGAATAAGAGCAAATCTAGTGCAGACCAAGATATCAATACAGATATATACAATCATACATATAAGAGCAGAGCCAATATATATATTCAGATCATCAATATTCAGTAGTTTGATATATAGATACATTGTAATCAGCAATTACAGATCGGGCCTTTGTGAATGGTCATATAATGACCATATTGTAATTAATCATTTCAGTATTAAAAGGAGATTATTGCTGGGTTTTTCACCTTCAAGTTTAAAGGTTTTCCGAGGGTATATGTTGTGTTTATTAGTTTGAATTGTTTTGCTATTAATCTGATCTGAAAACAACATGGTATCAGAGCGGGTTTGAGAGGATCGTGATCAGATTTCCTTGTAGCAGCAAAGTTTCCTTTTCATCTCTCACCTTCTAGAAGCAATATCAAAGCATCAAAGATGTTGTACGGTCTCAAGGTCGAAGATGGACTTGAAGGTGCTTCAAACTTCACTCTGTGGAAGTCTAGAATCCTTATTGCACTTGAAGAAATTGATCTTCTTAGGTTTATAAAAGGAGAATTTATCTGAGCCAAAAGATCAAGAGAAGAAACTTCAATTCAAGAAGGATGCCATAAAAGCAAAAAAGGTCATGATTGACTCTGTGAAGGATCACTTAGTGCCTATCATTTCCAAGATGACAACTGCAAGAGACACGTTTAAAACCTTGGAATGTTTATATGAGATCAATAACGCAAGCACAGTCTTTGCCCTGAGACAACAGCTTCACCATGTAAAGATGGATGAAGAAGATTTTGTCATCTCATTCTTGTGAAGATTGCTGATTTGAGAGATCAGCTAAGCACTATTGGGGACATAATTGCAGACAAAGATCTTGTTATGTTGGCACTACAATGGTCTTCCCCTATCTTGGGAGGCCTTAATTCAAGGCATCAGTGGGAGATCTAAGTTGCCCAAGTTTGATCGTCTTCGAGCAGATTATATTCAAGAAGAGTCCAGGTTGACAGCAAGAGGAATTGGGCAAAACAATTACGATGTAGAAAACCAAGTTCTTACTACATATACTTCTAGAGAAAGAGGCAAATGGAAGAGGAATAGAAATAGAGAACCAGATTCTGCCCCTGAACCGAAGAGGAAGAAGGATCTATCTCACATTCAATGTTTAAGGTGTAACAATTATGGTCACATTGCTCGAGATTGCAAACTTAGATCTACACAACTTGTTACTATTGCCGAACTTGTTACGGGGGCATCTCAGAAGGAGCCAAGCTCTAATGTTGATTTAGAAGGTTTCTTATTCTAAAGTCAATCTAGTTCCTTAAAGAGGAGGAATCAACATTTAGAGGGAGTCTGACAAACCTACAGAGGCAACCTTGGACGAGAAGGTCAGGAGGTTGATGTTAGTACTTGGAGCTTCAAAGGGAGTCACATCATCATGAAGATTCCTTGTAGTGTATATTTCTTTGAGTCGGAGAAATTTGAGGTGAAAGCCCTTGTAGTGTATATTTCTCTGAGTCAAAGAAATATGAGGTGAAAGCCCTTGTACTGTATATTTCTCCGAGACGGAGAAATATGAGGTGTAAGCCCTTGTTAATGCATTCTTCTCTGTGAGAGAGAAGTTTGAGGTGAAAGCCCTTGTTCCACCCTCTAGGAGTAGCTATATGGTGAATCCACCCTCTGGGAGTAGCTATGGTGAACGTCATGATAAGATGGCGACATCACGTTAAGTGATTTTATGATGAGCACTTGTGTTCATTTGCATTTCCATTCATGGGAGTAGCCATGATGGACCCACCCTCTAGGAGTAGCCATGGTGGATGTTATTCTATGACTCAGATATGAACAAGGAGTCCTCCCTAGATAAGAGGGAGAGTTGACGTTTGTATC
This sequence comes from Thuja plicata, assembly GCA_018584345.1. Lineage (NCBI taxonomy): Eukaryota > Viridiplantae > Streptophyta > Pinopsida > Cupressales > Cupressaceae > Thuja > Thuja plicata. The sequence goes on from MU224923.1 coordinate 1,718,347, forward strand.
TGCAGAAGTCTCCTTGTAGGACGATAACATCAAATACGTAATTGGCCTTTGGCCTTGCATATTTGAAGTCCATTGTTTATTAATATATATTTGTTAAAGCAGACTAAACAAAACAATGACTACTATTTACAAATGATGTCGTTAATAGTCATCGGTTATTCAATGAACAAAGAGATGATATTGAATGCATGCGATCCATTCCAAGTGACTCTTCACTCGGGTATAAGATGGTACTCATATTGTCTTTCTAATATACACACCGAAGATATTAATATCTATTGGAGAGTGATTGATACACTGCAGATCGATATACAGAACCGCAGCAATCTAATACATATCCGAAGATAATTTTTCATATACACACACAGTGACCAGAATAAATAGCAGAATTATATCTTGCAGAGGATAATATGTATATCTTGCAGAAGATAATATACTTATCGCAGAGGATAATACATTATTACAGAAGACAATAATAGTTATCGCAGCTTATATTACAGAGGACAATAATACATTGATCAATATATTCAGAGGTGTATATATTCTATCGAACAAGAGCAAATCTAGTGCAGACCAAGATATCGATATAGATATATACAATCATATATATAAGAGCAGAGCTGATATAAATATTCAGATCATCAATATTCAATAGTTTAATATATAGATACATTGTAATCAGCAATTACAGATCGGGCCTTTGTGAATGCTCATATAATGACCATATTGTAATTAATCATTTCAATATTAAAAGGAGATTATTGCTGTGTTTTTCACCTTCAAGTTTAAAGGTTTTCCCAGGGTATATGTTGTGTTTATTAGTTTGAATTGTTTTGCTATTAATCTGATCTAAAAACAACAGATCTGAGTCTCCAGCACTGATATTGTCCTCAATTTGGCCTCCAAACTTGATGAATTCTTGCAGCCCAGGATAAACAATGTGCTAGGGTTTCACAAATCGGAATTCTTCCACCGAAACACTCTTCTGACAAGGGAGAGCCCGTATGTCTCACCAAAATCAGGGACACTCAAGGGTTTTAATCCTCAAGCCACGTTGCAAGAGCAAAAAACAAAAATCTTCATCACATGATGAGCTCTAAAAGGGCTCTAAAAGAGTTATATAATAGCTTTCAAAGAGATAAATTAATCTCAGCTCTTGATTTTCCAGCTCTTAATCCAGTGCTACATATTGAAACCCTAAAAATAAGCCAATAGGCTCCTTGAAAACACATCACCCCTTTTCCTTTTGTCACATGCTTTTTAAAATCACTCGAAGTACATATAAGGGCGACAACTTAGGTCCTTTGGCTTAAAGTCACTTTAGTTGCCTAAAAAGGCGTGCCCATAACTTAAAATAACTTAAGTTCACTTAAGTTGAATAAAAAGACATGCACACAACTTAAGATTAGAATTGAGAACAAGCCAAATGTTTAGTGTGGACCCTGATCAGTTTCCAAGTGGGAGATTGTTGGTTTGTGGTGACTGATCAGGTAAGTATTGTACACATTTTTGCAATTCGTGGGGTTTGAGGCAATGGCCCAAAAAAAAATTTGGGTTAACTCGTCAAGCGTTTTTTGGGTTAACTCATCAAGCATTTCCCTAGGTTAACTCATCAAGCAATTTTTAGGGTTAGGGTTTTTCTATAAGAAAAACGGTGCTAGGGTTATGGCTTGCTAGAGTAAAGAAGTATTGTAGCACTTTATAGCGGTATTGAGCTGCAAGGGATCATTGGTTGTAATCAGTTGGAATTACTAGCTAATACTATTGGAGTCTCTATTTGGTGGACGTAGCCCAAGATTGGGTGAACCATGTTAAATTCTTTGTGCCTTATTTTTGTGTGTTTGATTCCTTTGTTTTATTGATTGTATTTGCATTTAACTGTTAAGATATTTGTTTTCTAATCCGAACACCAAAGACTCCAATATTTACCCAATGATGCTCTAAGTCCTCTTCCTCTTGGCTAATCCAAGTAAAGGACAGCGAACATGTTAATCCTCTTGATTTGAGTTGGGGACATTACAGTCCTCCCCACCCAAAGAATGCTTGACCTCAAGCATTTGAAGACTAGGATGCATAAGAATCTCCTCCAAAGGCAAATTTTTCCATTTGATAAGATATTCAAAAATTACATTATTCCTCAATCTTTTCTCCCATGGGAGGCAATTTCGTAGGAGTCACATGTTGTCCAAGTGCCTTTTTGAGACATGACACATGGAATACATTGTGAATCTTGCTTGCACATGGAAGCTCCAGCTCATGTGCTATTTCGCCAATTCTCTAAGTTACCTTGAAAGAACCATGAAATATGGGTTTAAGCTTTTCCACCCCCCTTACCTTCAAGGAAGATTATCTATAAGGTTGAAGATCCACAAATACCAAGTCTCCAACTGTCATGCCCAAAATTTCGCATCCAAAAACACAACTTTTTTTTTTGAATAACATTAAATGCAGTGTTGGTTACAGTCATGAGGTTTCCAAGTTTGCTAACCAGTTACAAAATTAGTGGGATTGGTAACGCTAGTGACAAGAGTCGCCATTAGGGTCAAGGGGAATCATGACTACATGTCAACATCCCTCGACCCATTTTTTAGTTACCTAAATTTTAATTAGTTAAATCGCCTAATAGGTTCTTAGCCTTAATCGTATCTTGAGAAAAGAATTAAACTATAAAATGGATAACCAACTTGTTATACTAAGTTTCCCTTAAGAGTAGGCATCTTAATTGTCCTTAACGATAACCTTGGTAAAGCCAGATTAATTTATTTACTCTTTAATAGAGTTTGAAGATGTGAGGATTACCCCTGAAAATTGCTTTAAAATTAAATTAATATCTTAACAATTCTATTATTTACATGCTCATTAATCTTTTTTAATAATATCTTATTACAATGTTCTCAAGTGTATAATTGAATTCAAGAATACATAATTTAGTTTACACTGCATTGAGTCATTTAAGTCTTGCTTAATTGTAACTATATTAATAAAATAGGTTAATTTAAAAATCCTTGTTTAATATTCCTTAATTAAAACTCTAAACAAGAAGTCACTCAATAACTCCTAACAATACTCACTTAAGCAAAGAAAAACATCTATAGGTGTTGTTATCATTTAAATGCATATCAAGTGTTTTATTAATTACTTAATTTTATTTTCATCCCTCAAGTTCCTAAACATATTCCTTTAAAAATCCACTAATTTTTAATCATTAAATTACTTGAAGTTTGGACTATAACATTTATTAAATTTGAATCATAATACTCATTGAAGTTGTACTATAATATTATTTTTATAATGGCCAATATATTGGCCACATAAAAATAACATTAGAAATCCTTTTGTATTACCCAATGTTTAATTAAAACTTTAATTAGACTCCCTCCCATAGTAATTTTAAAACTCAACAAACATGTTAAGATTTATTAATGGTTCCGTTTATCTTTATAATTTTAAAACTTAGTTTCACGATAATATTTAAATCAACATATTTAAATTCCCATATTTACTAAGAGAATTTATCTTGAAGTTCATTAGTGTATAGTTTTTTTTTAATCATGAGGTAATAATAAATTACGTCACTAAAATCTCCCAAAAATTATCCCAAAATATAAAATCTATGGGATAAATATAATGAGACTCAAAAATCATTTTTGAAGTATTACTCTTCTAATTAATTAAATCAACTAAAATACATTAGGCCGTATTAATTCATTAAAATAATATCTATTAAAAGGCATTATTTAAAAAAATATCCCATAACAATCTCCCAATAATAATACAAATCCTATATTAATAATTTCCTTAAATTAATCTATAAGAAAAAAGAAATATGGAAAAGCCTAATAACATGGAGTTCAAATTTATCTTCCCTCCAAGACATGTAGAGGAAATACTTTCCCACAAAAGGCATAAATAAACTGTTTAATTAAAAGAGAAGTCAAGTCAACTCATCTCCCTTATTTGGGCAACCCTAACCCTAATTCGAAATTAGGGTTAGGACCCAAATTTAGAAGGTGAAAATGAAGAACTTTCCTCTTTCTTTTCCTCTCTCTTCTTTTTCCTTCCTCCTCCAAATCCTAGGCTTCTTTTTTTTCTTGTTTATTGCAGGTATGGCAGCCATTGAAGAGAGGTATGGAGCTCCAAGATTGCTCAATATATATTTACATATAAATATATATACACGCAACTGTATATATATATATATATTTGTGCTAGAATCAACAGAAGAAAAATCTCAAATGCTGGTATAAGTCTCTACTGTTTTTTTTGTTAAAACCCATGTGCCTTTTTTTTTCAACTCCACATTATCTTTTTCATCTATTTGTTTTAATGGCATAGGGTTTAAATTATTTTTTATTTGCGGCTCTGCGCGTGACACGCAAGTGGGGGTGTGGGGAGATGCAACTGCCATGACAAGCCACGGCCGTCCCATCCACAACCCACAGCGTAACAGCGGCGGCTGTGGAGTGGGGGGCGAGGCTACCACAAGGGGTCGACCCCCTCCCTCTCCACTCCCTTCCTTAAAGGAAGGGCAGTGGAGGTGGGTGGGGGTTTGTCCTTGCGGCCACTCCCAGCTCACATGCACACGGCCCGTAAGGGCTTAAAGAAAATATTCCAACAGTTGCAATACCGTCTTTTTTTTATTATTTTATTATTTTGTTTTACATTTAAAGTTATATATATATATATATATATATATATATTCTAGGCAGGCATATACACAGGCAGTAAATTAAAATAGGAGAAACGATGTATTTTTATTTAAATTAGAATGTTGTATATCTATGTATATGTGTTGTGTTTGTTTTTCTATACAAAATCAGATTTAAAATAAATCTATTTGCATTTATTTGTATACAGAAAGTAATTTTCTGAAAAAGGATATAACAGCATAATGATTAACAAAATCAGATTTAAAATAAATCTATTTACATTTATTTATATACAGAAAGTCTTTTTCTGAAAAAGAATATAACAGCATAATGATTAACAAAATCAAATTTAAAATAAATCTATTTACATTTATTTATATACAGAAAGTCTTTTTCTGAAAAAGGATATAACAACATAATGATTAACAAAATCAGATTTAAAATAAATCTATTTGCATTTATTTATATACAGAAAGTAATTTTCTGAAAAAGAATATAACTACATAATGATTAACAGGGATATTTAATTAAATAAGAATGTACATATAAGATAGAAAGTATAAATATGTCTATGTAAGCTCTGATATGACGCATTTGATTTAAACAATATCAATGGGCAAGATTCTAAAGGAAGCTAAAATCTAACCACATAAAAATATGTATTTCATAAGTTTGAATACAAATTACTCAAAAGCCTACATCTACTCATTGTATAATTATATATACCCTTTTTTTTTTTTGAAAAAGGACAAGGAATACTTCAATCTTTTTTTTTATAACAGCTTCAAGGAAATGAAAAAAACCAACACAGAAATTTTCTGATTGCTCACTATCATTTGCAAAAAGGATGACAAAATACCAAAATAACTCCTATTCAATTTGTTTTTCCTTTGCCACTACAAAATAGCTCACTTTCTCTTGCTTTAGTATGGCAACTATATTCACTACTTGCCCAAACTCATATTGAATACTCTACATAAAACTAGTTACAAATATATTAAATTTAAGCTTAACAAAATCTTGCAAGGACACTCCTTTTGAAAACAAGGTTACAAGTTTACAGCCATATGGCTTTTACATAAACTCTTGCAAAATAACATTATTTCTCTCTTTTTCTAAGCTTAATCTTCAACCTTCAAGAGCTCCAAGCAAAAACCAAAATCTGCAAAAGAGAGGAAAACCAAAATTGTTTCTGGAATAAGTATCAATTTACCCTTTTCATCCATGGGAGGCAATTTCGTAGGAGTCACATGTTGTCCAAGTGCCTTTTTGAGACATGACACGTGGAATACATTGTGAATCTTGCTTGCACATGGAAGCTCCAGCTCATGTGCTACTTCACCAATTCTCTAAGTTCCCTTGAAAGAACCATGAAATATGGGTTTAAGCTTTTCCACCCCCCTTACCTTCAAGGAAGATTATCTATAAGGTTGAAGACACACAAATACCAAGTCTCCAACCTTAAAAGACCTCTCAACTTGATGGTGATCAACATATTTCTTTTGTTGTTCCTGTGCAATCTAAATATTCTCCTTGAGTGCTTTGGGGATGTCTTGATTTTCTTTAGCCCACTCGAGCTTTTCAAGCTCTAGAATTTAAAAAAAAAAAAAAACAAATCTACAAATGTAGAAGCTTCGTAGCCATACAAAGCTTTGAAAGGAGTCATGCCAATGCTCAAGTGATATGTAGTGTTATAACAATTCTGTCAAATGTAACCATTTTGTGCCCATGCTTTTTGCTGTCCCGAAACGTAGTTCCTTAAATAACCTTCAAGCCACTCGTTTACAATTTCAGTTTGACCATCCGTTTAAGGATGATAAGTAGTGCTATGATCAAATTTTGTTCTAGCCAACTTCATCAATTCTTTCCAAAAAAGTATTGATGAAGATGGAGTCCCTATCACTTACGGTCCTCTTTAGCACAGCATGAAGTCTGAAAATTTGCTCAAAAAACAGACTAGCAACTTGTGGTGCTTTAAATGTGAAAGATATAGGCACAAAATGAGCATATTTAGTAACTTTGTCCACCACAACAAAAAAATACAATCCTTACGAGACACCTTAGACACCCCCATAGTAAAATCCATTGATATTTGTTCCCAATATTTATTGGGAATGGGAAGTGATTGGAGCAGCCCTGCTGGAAAAGAAAATTCAGCCTTGTTTCTTTGGCATTCTAGACATTCCCTTACATGTTTAAGAACATAATCCTTCATACCCTTCCATGAAAACCTTTCACGAATGTACTTGTATGTCTTCAGATAAGCAGGATGACCAGCAAGCTGATTATTATAAACAGCAGTAAGAATCTTATGTTTAAACTTACTTTCAGGCACCAAATAGATTATATCCTTGTAATAGATAATATCATTCAGCACTTTACACTTATCATCATCAATTTTATCATATAAAACATCGCAAGCATGCTGATTTTTTACATATTGGCATCCTTCCCAAAGGCTGAAATTTTTGAACGAGCAAAATATAGAATTTCTAGACAATGCATCAACAACCACATTATTTTTATTCTTTTACAAATTCACTGTCGAAATCACAACCTTGTAACTTACCCAACGCTATTGTCTTTCATCCAAACCTTTCTGCTCCATTAAATATTTGAGGCTATTATGATCAGTCCTGACTCCTCGCAGTAAATTTGCTGCCCAAATGATATTGACGAAATTTCTCAAGTGTGTGAATGATTGCCAACATCTCCTTATCATATGTAGAGAATCTTCTTTCAACTTCATTCAATTTACGGCTCTCATAAGCAATGGGATGCTTGTCTTGCATCAAAACAGCCCCAATAGCGATACCAGATGCATCACACTCGAGTACAAAAGGTTTAGAGAAATCTGGTAAGGCCAAAATAGGACAATTACTCTTTACATGTGCATAGAGAAGCATACCAGCCCATCTAACACTACTGTTATAAATCAAGCCAGCATCACATCAACTGAAAATCAGGCCTAAGATGATGTCAATGATGTCTCCTAGACCATGTAAGGGTTTAGTATCCATCCCATGCCAATTATCAACAATGTAATCGTGATCCCACACTCAAGTACAAAAGGTTTAGAGAAATCTGGTAAGGCCAAAATAGGACAATTACTCTTCACATGTGCATAGAGAAGCATACCAGCCCATCTAACACTACTGTTATAAATCAAACCAGCATCACATCAACTGAAAATCAGGCCTAAGATGATGTCAATGATGTCTCCTAGACCATGTAATGGTTTAGTATCCATCCCATGCCAATTATCAACAATGTAATCGTGATCCCACACACTCTAACACAACCAACTAGCTGATGTAAGCCATGACAATTCTGAAGATGCTATAACCAGCCAAATAGGACAGCCATCCACCATTAAAGCATCTATGTTATTTGACACAAGTCCTAACATTAGGACAGCTACATACCCAAAAAGAGGTATCACAATCAAATCTGCATTATGGATGTTTTCATATGTAAGGGCTGCCAACATATGATTCTGCATAGGTAAGAGATTGTTGTTCCAACTCAAGAAATCAGTCCTTTCCTCATGCCTTTCTCCACCTACTGATACAAAGTCAGACTGTGAGCAATTTGAATTTTCAACTTTTACTCATACTTATCAATCCACTCTTGAGTGTCCTCAATGCAAGGCTCATGTTCTCCTAGCTGCCTTAGCTGTTGTTGTCGAGTAAATTAGTGTTGTTAATATTTGTTAGCAGTCGAGGGATAGGTATTTAGTTGGGAATGGTTGCGATGGTTGGCACTCACAACTCCCTCGACATCTATATATGTCATGTACTTGCATCCGAGAGGGGCATTGTGGCAATTATTGTCGAAATACTCTGGTGTCATTACTATACATTGTAAGCATTGATGGTATTAATAAAGAAACATCTTGGAAATCTGTGGCATTACTCTGCTCTGTTACATTTCCTATATAGTCTCGTGTGCATTAAATTGTTACCCTACGGGGCAAACATTTGGCATCACTGCCAATACGAATCTGGGAGTGACAGAGTGTTACATGGCGAAGGTAGCATAATGGGCCAACCAGTGGACGGTTGTACAAGCGGCAGTCACGAGAATGCAAAAGGGCTTCAAGAATAGTTTGAAGGTGAAAGGGCATTGACGAGGGACTTTCTAACCATACTGCAAGCATCGATTGAAACTCATGTGAAGGGAAGCCCCACGAGAGGAAGTTCCGGAGAGTGCAGTGTGGACTGCCCTTGGTTTTAAAGTAAGTTCTTCTGCGGGCCCGTACGGTCTTCCTATCGTAGGCCTTCTAATTTCCTTACTCCACGTCAAAACCTTTGTGCAAGTGTCGAAAGTATGTTCTACTCAAATCGCACCTATACTCCTTCCTCCTTCGGATTCTTTGGTATGAAGTCAGACTATGCTTGTGGTCGTTCAATGGGTACGGCCTTTACTCTCTCCTTCTGCTCAAGTCACCATTCATTTCTCCAAGCTTGTCTCCCGCTATGCATGTTCTGATATGCAATAGACCGTAGGCTTTTTAATATCACCGTAGGCCTTCTTATGTACCATCGATCATCATCGTAGGCCTTGAATTTGGTGGGGTCGTACAGTCTTTTATAGGCCTCCTTGTCGTAGCCTTCATCTTCATCAATGGGTCGTACGGTCTTTGTCTCTTATCATGCGGCAACACACCGTACAATTTGCACTTTCTCACCCTCAGTTAATTCCTATGTTACCCGGGGACGCGTTTCCTGCCCTTAGCCTGGGGTTTCGGAAACGGGGACGGTTTCGGGGACGGGGGGACGGCAGGAAACGTTTCCCAGCCGTCCCCACCTAGGCAAAAAATTAGGAAACGCGTCCCCTAAAATGGGAAACGGTCAACGGGTTTCGGAAACCCGTTGACCGTCCCGGGGACGGTTTGAGGTTTCCCAAAATAATGTTGAAACAAAAAAACATTAAAAAAATAGTATTTTTTAATTTTTTTAAATTTTTGCCCATTCATGGGCCGACACCGGCGTTAAAATAATTAATAATAATAATAATAATTAAAATAAGTTATAAGTTTTAAAGTCTATAACATATGTATATAAGTTTATAATATTATATTTTAT
>MU224923.1:1728721-1745552 GCA_018584345.1 Thuja plicata
TACGGGTACGGTGTTCTCACCATACGGTGAGTTCTCTGGTTTTTTTTCAAATTTATTTGTTTTTTTGTTTTTTTTTCTAAATTAATTATAAAAATTACCTCTTATTGGGCGCTCTTCTAATTAGACTGGGTCGTTCCTCCGTCGCCTTTCATGGTACAGTTTCAACTTTGACTCATTCACAGCATCTGAAACTTCCAATGTCCATAACTTGATCGCTCCATTCTTTGCAACTTCCCGAACTTTATAAGGGCCCAGCCACCTTACTTTGAATTTCCCTGGCTTTATTTCATTCTGGCTGTTGTACTTCAAAACCGATTATCCTGGAGTGAATCTCATCTGCCTCAGGTGCTTATCATGCCACAACTTCTGGCGTTGTTGGGCAGCCTCCATCGCTCATTGTGTCATCATCCGTCGTTCATCCAATTTGTTTAGCACATACAACCGCTCTCTCAAACTCACAATATCCCCCAATCTGTTTTCAATGGCTATCCGCAAGCTTGGCACCATAAATTCGGCCGGTACGATAGCTTCCTTGTCATACATCAACTAAAACGGTGTCTGGTCAATCGTCACCTTGTAGGTCATGCGGTAGGCCCATAGCACCGAAGGCAACTTCTCCTCCCAATCCTCCTATTCAACTCCGCATGACTTGTAAATCACAGAAACCAAAATCTTGTTGGCGCCTTCGGCCTGCTCGTTGGTCTTTGGATAGTAGGGGCTGGATAGGGAGTGAAAAATTGTGAACTTCGTTGTTAGCAACTTGATGACATGGTTCATGAAGTGCCCTCCCCGATCACTTGTCAGTTGAATAGGAATGCCATACCGCGTTATGATCTTCTCATAGATAAATTTGGTCGTGCTCAACGTTGAGTGATCAAGTAGGGCTCATGCTTCTACCCACTTCATCAAGTACTTTGTGGCCACTATAATGTATCTACACCTTCGTGCACGGTTGGCCTTCAATGGTCCAATGAAGTCCAACCCCCACCATTCAAACAACTCCTGGGCGTGCGAGGGGTTGAGGGGCATAAAGTCCCTCTTCACCAACCCTCTGGCCCGTATCACACCCCACAACCTAGACTCAGGGGTCGTTGTACAGCATAGGCCACCACAATCCTACCAGCAACACTTTCCACGCGGTGGTGTCCGGACCCATGTGGCCTCCAGTAGAACCTTCATGTGCGTCCCTCGGGACACTCAGAACCTCCTCTTCCATAACGCATCTCCTTAGCACCTAGTCCAGTCCCATTTTATACAATAATTTGTTTATCAATGAAAATGTCCTGCTCCTCAAGACAAACTTCCTCCTCTCTCCTAGCGGTATGTCTTTAGGGAACTGTGACGTCGAGAGATATTCTTTGATGCTTGTGTACCACACCGGCAGCACCGCAATGTGAAATAAGTGGGCATCCGGAAAGTCATCATTGATGCCTTCTGGCGGCTCTCCAAATTTTATTCGTGACAGTTGGTTTGCGATCACGTGAATATCCCCTGGCCGCACAATTATCATGAAGGTGAACTCCTGCAACAGAAGTAACTACCCGTTGACACTTCCCTGAATGATTGGTTTATTCACCAGGTACATGAGCGCTTGGTGGTCCACATAGAATGTGAACGGAGTTGCCAGAAGGTAATGTCTAAATTTTTGTATGGCATAGACCATTCTGAGGGCCTCCCTCTCGATCGTACTGTAGTTCTTCTCTGCCTTAGACAACAATCTACTAGCAAAGTAGATTGGATGGTCTAGCCCATGGTCGCCCACCCGAGCCAACGTAGTACCTATTGCAAAGTTTGAAGCATCCACGTGGACGTGGAACTCTTATCCCAATCAGGGTATATGCCAGGATCGACACACCCACCAGCCTTGCCTTCAACTCCTCAAATGGTTCACCCTGTGTCGTCTCCCAAGTGTACGGCTTGCCCTTCCGCGTCAATTTGTCTAAGGGGTACGAGACTTGTGCGAAGTTCTTGATGAACCTCCTGTAGTACCTGATGTGGCCAAGGAAGGATTTTACTCCAGTGACATCTATGGGAGGCTCAATCTCCACAATCGCCCTCACCTTGTGAGGGTTTGTCTTCATTCCATCCTTGCAAACAATGTGTCCCAATAGCTTCCCCTGCGGCACCATGAATCTATACTTCTTCGGATTCAGCGCCAATTATGATCTGCTCTTCAACAGTCGTCCACAGAAAACTCAGAAATGAATGATTTGCAGCAATGAATGTTCCCAAATTTGAGTCTTCGTCACTGATATTGTCCTCAATTCGACCTCCAAACGGGATGAATTCTTGTAGCCCAGAATAAACAATGTGCTCGGGTTTCACAAACTGGAGTTCTTTCACCAAAACACAGTTTATATGTCTCACCAAAATCAGGGGCACTCAAGGGTTTTAATCCTCAAGCCAAGTTGCAGAAGCAATAAACAGAAATTGTCATCACATGATTAGCTCTAAAAGGGCTCTAAAGAGTTATATAATAGCTCTCAAACATATAAATTAATCTTCGTTCTTGATTTTCCACCTCTTAATCCAATACTCCATATTGAAACCCTAAAAATGGGCCAATAGGCTCCTTGAAAACCCATGCCCCCTTTTCTTTTTTGTTACGTGCTTTTTAAAATCACTTAAAGTACATAAAAGGGGGACAGCTTAAGTCTTTTGGCTTAAAGTCACTTTAGTTGCCTAAAAAGATGTGCTCATAACTTAAAATAACTTAAGTTCACTTAAGTTGAATAAAAAGACGTGTACACAACTTAAGATAAGAATTGAGAACAAGTCAAAGACTCCAATATTTACCCAATGATGCTATAATTATATTTGTTCTTTCACGAATCGACCAGCAAAGTTATTGTATTTGTTCTTTGACAAACCGGTTAGTAAATTCCTTAAGTCATTGGTTCTAAAAGTTTATAATGAAGTTGCTTCTAAGATATTTGTTGGCCATGCCACCACCTGGTAATAAAATCACTTCTACTATAGTTGACCATGCCACCACCTAATCATGGTTTGTATATTCATATTGTTTTGTCTTTCATTTGTATCATCAATGCTTTCATACATCAATGACATCAATGACAGACATTTCAGCAATCTCCCCCTTTTTCATTGATAACTTTCAAGGAAATGATCCTGAATATACAATGGCAATGCTCCCCCTAGCTCCAATGCTCCTCTTTACTCATCTTCCTGCCCTTCGACATCATGGAAAAGGAATGATAGTGCAATGAAGAGCTCCCCCTTATATATTGTTTTCCTTGGAAGGATAGGATATCACCCCTAACTTTTGTCTAAGAAACTCAAAAGTCTCTTAGGGAAGAGGCTTTGTAAATATATCTACCACCTCTTCTCTAGTAGTAATAGATTCCATCTCCACTTGTTGTTCTGCAACTTGTTCCCTCAATAAATGGTATTTGATGGGAATGTGTTTAGTTCTTGAGTGCATCATTGGATTTTTTGAAATATTAATGGCACTTGTGTTATCACATAATATCTACAATACCCAGGGACGAATCCCCCAAGACAGCCCGAGGGCGTCCCCTAGACATCCCTAATCTGCACATTTTCGCCAGAAACTCCCAGAAACCCAAGGATTGAACTGCCTAGCATCGAGGGCATCAATGAATTATTTTGGACTGCATGCATAAAATAAGCAAGTCAGTTGTAAAACAAACCAGAGTGTGACTACTATCCATAGAAAGAAAGAGTACTACTATAAAAATAAGAGTATACAAATATAACTCTTTTCCAACAACGAGCAAGCATACAACTACATACAGTTGTAGAAAGAACAAAAGTATGTCTGCATAGAGTTGTAGAATGAAAGTTACAGAAGACAGAGCAGAAAGTTGTGGAATGAAAACACGCAACTATGGAATAAGAGAATATAGTTGTAACCATTTTTGCCAAAGCAAAAAGCATATTACTACACAGAATTGTGAAATAATGACATGCAGATAGTTTAGTGGGATCACTTATTATTCATTAATAATGTTTTGACAATGAATTTTGAATTCTAAATGCACATTGAGTATTGACGATGAATTTAGATTCTTGAACACAAATATTATATATTAAGGTTCTATTATGTATATATCCATGTTTTCATATGAATATAATGTATATATGCATGCTTTATCCATTTTTCAAAATGAGCATTTCCAATTTCCCTATATATTTTAAATTTTCTCTATATTTATATAGTGGTCCCCTTTGCCATCCAATAGTCGTCCGCAAAATTGGCAAAAAAAAAGTCGACATCCTAGAAGCCCGCCCCCCATCCCCCATCGTCGTCTTCTCCGAAACTTGGGTTCTCCTTACAAAATATAGATATCGAGTGATCATACTCCACTTTGATAAATTTGAAATTTCAACACTTGCTGCATCCAAAGAACCTAAGTACAACATAAAGTTGCTATTATGTGTTTTGCTTCAGCAATGGATAGAGAGATTGAAGCTTGTTTCTTACTAAACCATGAAACAAGATTGTTGCCAAGGAATGCACTACCACTAGTATTCTACCATCCAAACTACCTGTCTAATCAGCATCTGTATATGCTCTTAAGGTCTTCACCTCTTGGGTAGCATAAGCCAAAATCCAAGGTTCCTTCTAAGTATTTAATGATCCTTTTCACTGCTTGTACATGTGTTTCTTTAGGAGTTGTTTGAAACCTTGCTACCATCCCAATTGCTTGCATTAAATCTTGAGGTTGTCATATAAAACAAACTTCCTATCATAGATTTGTAGAGAGTTTGGTTTGCTTTGGTTGATTCATCATCCTTAACTTACACCTATAACCATTGGTTACTCACACGATTGTAATCCCTCATTCTAAATTTTTTTAACAACTTTTTAGCATACTTGGTTTGTGAAAAAAAGATTCCATTGCTAAGTTGAGAGACTTGTAATCCTAGGAAGAAAGATACTTCACCCAACAAGGACATTTCAAATTATTTTTGCATCTTTTGAGCAAAATCTTGACAGATTCTATTTCTATTGCCTCCAAAGATGGTATCATCTATATATACCAAAACAATCAATTGATGATCGTTTTCAACTTTGAAATAGAGATTGTTGTCTGCTACACCTCTTTTGAATCCTTGATCTTCCAAATATTTATCCAATCTAGAATACCAATCTCTAGGGGCTTGATTTAAGCCATAAAGGGCTTGCTTGAGTTTGCATATATAATGTAGGTTCTCTAACAAGATGAATCCTTCAGCTTGTTCACTATAAACCTCCTCTTCTAGATGTCCATTGAGAAATGCTGATTTGACATTCATTTGGCAAACTTTAATATTTTTGTGACAAGCAAATGCTAGGAACATCGTTATAGCCTCTAGTCGTGCAATTGGGGCAAATGTTTCTTCAAAGTCAAACCCTTCTACTTGTGCATAGCCTTTACATACTAATCTTGCTTTATTCTTACCACTTGACCATCTTCATTTAATTTATTTTTAAAAACCCATCTGGCACCAATTACATTTTTGTCCTTGGGTCTAGGGGCAAGTTCCCAAGTTTCAATTTTCCCTATTTGGTTTAACTCTTCTTCCATGGCACTTACCCAATGTGTGTCTTTGCAAGCTTCAATAAAATCTTCTCACCAATATAACTAAATTTCTGTATCCATGTCACCAATATAACTAAGTCTTCTCGATGATTTCTTTGAACAAACTGTGAAGGTGTTTTGGGTGCCTTTATTGGTGTTGAACATTTCTCATTTTCAGCTTCTTCTTCTTTGCAACTTTCTTCCTCTTCGTGATCAACTTCTTGAGTTATTTCTTTATGATGTTTGTTATCATCTATAGAAACATTTTTGCTTTCAATTATTTTTTGTGACCTATTATTGTAGCACCTAAAAGCTTTTCTTCTTGAGGAACAGCCAAGAAATATTCCTTTATTGACTCTAGTATCGAACTTCCCTATGTTATCTTCATCTCTCCTTATGTAGCACTTGCTACCAAATATTTTAAAATACTCAACAATGGCAGGCCTAACTTTCCATCAAGATTGACTCCTATTTGTGTTCTATTAAGAATATAGGCTATCGTATTCACTGCTCCTCTCCAAAATGAATTTGATAATTTGGACTCATTAAGCATGGTCCTTGACATCTCTTATATCGTCATGTTTTTTCTTTCCACAACTGCATTTTTTTGTGGTGTTCTTGCAGCTGAGAAGTGCCTTCTAATCCCATGATTTTCACAAAACTCCTCAAATTCTTTTCAGGTGAACTCATCCCCATTTGATCTTAGGCGTTTAATTTTTAATCCAGTCTCATTTCTACCAAAGACATAAATATTGTGAACTTTTCTAGATCTTCAGATTTCTCTTTCAAAAAAAGACCCGAGTAAATCTAGAGTAATCATCAATTAAGAACATAAAGTAACTTTCACCTTGCATATTTATTGTTCGAATTGGTCCACAAAGGCCTGCATGGATGAGTTCCAATGGCTTGGATGTTGAATACTCCTTTGTTTGAAGGTGACTCTTGTTTGCTTCCCAAGTTGGCAATGATTACAAATGGTATTTGAAGATTTTGAGATTCTTGGCAGATCTCTTACCACCTGTGTTGCTGATTTTGACAAGATTTTCAAAGTTGATGTGCCCCATCCTTCTATGCCAAAGCCAACTTTCATCTTCTTTTGCCATAAAAAATTTCTTGCCTCTTTCATTTATAATGTAGAGATTATTGGGTGTCCTATATGGCTCTGCTACTAATTTATGACCTTGATCACATAATTAGCTCACTATTAGAAGATTGTGTTTTAAATTTTAGTCCTTTGACATGCAAAACATTGTTTATTTCAATTCTTCCGTTGTCTAGACTTATAGTTCCTTTTCCAACTATATTGGCTATAGCATTGTCTCCAAAACTAACGGTTCCTCCATCTATGTTCTTCAATTTGAGGAATTTACTCTTGTCACCAGTCATGTGACATGAACAATCACTGTCTACATACCATTGTTCTCCATCATCTTGAGCAAGTAAGGCAATTTGTATCAACATGGATCTTTCTCCTCTAGCTTCTTTCTTCTTTCTCCATACTTTTGAATTCTTCTCTTTTTGTTCCACAAGGATGCCTATCCTTTTATCTTGTTTTGGGAGATCTACAAAGATTGTTATACAAAATGTGTTGTATGCCCATAGTTATTGCATTTATGACATTCAACATTGTAGTGTAAGGAGCAAAAGAATTGTAATTCCTTTTTTAGAGATATTCTTGTTCTTGTTCCAACCAGAATTCCTTATGTGAGTCCTACAATTTATTGCTTTATGACCAAAGTGATTGCATGCGAAGGAATAACCAATGAAAGGATAATGGAACTCAGTCTTAAGAACTTGCATTTGCGGTAAGATTGTCTTGAAAGTGTTTTTCTCAGTACTATGATATGCGCTTGGTTTTGGTGCAACATGACATTCTCTTAATTTGTTACATTCACCTTTGGCAGGACTTTTAGGTGCATCAGCACAGGTCCTTGCCTTTCCTTCATTAGTCTTTCTTGATGACCCTTTGGATTCTTCTTCCTTTGACTTATGTTTTTCTTCATTAACAATTCTTATTTTGTTTGATGGTGATCTTTGGCTATTAATGATGTCAACTAGAATTTTGGAGCTCTTTTCAAATTTGAGGCTTGTGTTCATCTTGGTGGTTGTCTTCTCTAATTCTTTCTTTAGAAAAACAATATCAAATTCTAGTCGTTCACATGTTTCATCCTTCACATTTAGTTGTAATCTGACTTCTTCCTCAATTTTCTTTGCTTCCTCAATTTGAATTTTCAAATTATTGATTGCCTATTTTAATTCAAGTGATTTGGTCTTTTTGCATTCTTCTTGCAATAGATGCTTGTATTTTGAATTCTTCTTCCCAAGTCTCTCAATTTCATCTATGGCATGATAGAGCTCTTCTTCAGAACTACAAATCGATCATAAATCTGCCAAGAATATAATCACAAACTCCTCATATAAATCTGCTATAAAACTCCTTATATCCTTCTCATCAAATCTGCAATTCATCTTCTCATTAATGGCCTTTGGTGTATATGCTTGATCGTCTTTGCAACACAACACACATTTCTCCAACTCTCATACAATGGTTATTTTATACCTTATTATCTCCCTTAGAGACATCTCCCTTCGTCAAATAGTCACAACCTTTAACAAATCGCATCACTTCAATACAAAATTAATTGCCACCTTTAGTACCAGTGCACCCTTTGTTAGTTGCTGCTTTTGCTCTTTGAATAAGACAAATTGAATTAACAAATTACTGATGTTATTAATCCATTCAAGTCCCATAAAGGTTATTAAGGAAATTGTACAGGAATGAAGTCGGCAATATAAAGAACATTAGTTGCTGTCTTAAATCACTGCATATCAATAATGACTTAATGCATACAATCGCTACTTGTCAATATCAGAGAGCGTGATAATTATATTTGTTTCTTTGACAAATCGTCCAGCAAAGTGATTCTATTTGTTCCTTGACAAATCAGTCAGTAAATTCCTTATGCCATCGCTTCTAAAAGTTTATAATGAAGTCACTTCTAAACGTTTAGTTGGCCATGCCACCACCTGATCATGGTTTGTAGATTCATATGATTTTGTCTTTCATTTGTATGATAATTACATTCATACGGCAATGACATCAATGACAAACTTTTCAACAAGTTGTTCTCTCATTGTGTCGTTGTGTAGACACTAGAAGAGAGATTTTGACACACTCAGAAGAGAGTTGTTCTCTTGTTGTGCATGGAGGTTGGCATTTATTCTCTCGTATGACACAAAGGATTTGCAGTATTTGACAGTCAAGACATCTGCTAATGTGATCAGTTTGGTGTGTGCTGGGTGAGTGGGAGATTTGACGGAAGCACATCAACAAATTTCTCAATGTGCTACTGTGTTCAATACACACACTGTACAATTTTTTATTCAGATAGAAGTGATGGGGGCCAAGGGGGAGGATTGTTGAAATATTAAATCTTTAATTAGTATACTCAGAGGTTCTTTCTAAATAAATGCTAGAATAGTTATTAGCATGTTAGAAAAAAATGTTTGTTAGAGAATAATGATGTTTTATTAGTAGTTTCCCATATGGAGGTTGCATTGGTAGTTGCTAGGTGGTGGAAGGGAAGAGGTTGAGCCAATATATTTTGCATCTTATTGTCTGTGAATCATGTAGTTTCAATGTAGTTTTACAATTTAAATTAAGGGAGGATCTGGTGTAATCCAAACCCTCTAAGGCCCTTTCAACAGATGAAAGAATCACTAAGGACACATTCAACTCCAACAAAACATGTCATCTACACGTGGTCCTGTAACAGAAACATTCAGTTTAGCCAAATGAATAAAGTGTACATCCAGTAGTGGTGTTGAATCAGACATATTCACCTCCAACCAAGTATATTCAATTGAATGCAGTCACATATGTTTAATAGAGGAAAATGTCCAAAACAAAAGCCAAGGCACTGTACCTTCCCACAGTTAAGGTGAAGAGCTATTTTGCTTCCTCTGTGTCATTTGTGCAATCATACAAATGCAAATATATGACCGTTGGGCTCAGCCTAAATCACCTAGAGGCATAGATTGCTTGTCCATGTGAATATAGGAGTGAAGTAAGTTGGTTTTAGTGAGTTTACGAACCCAAGCTTGTAAAAGCATTAAGTAAGTGTTGTAATAGTCCCACAATGTCCTTGTAGCCAGCTTCTAATACTTCTCAATTTTGGTAAAGATAAGGAAACGCGGCCTCAAGGTGCTAGAGTTTTCCTGCAATGAGTTCCTCCAGGTAAAATTTTGTGTTATTTTTCTGTAGGTTATTGCTTTCATACATTTACTTGATTGGTTGGCATTGTACAACTGTAGGCATAAATTCCAACACTTAGATAGTTTCATACATAGATAGATACTATGTTAAAGCTTGTTTTTGAGCAAAGCAGTTCACACACTCAGTTTAACTGCAATTCATATCAGAAAAATATCTTAGATTTGTGTGGATTATGAAAGAAATATATCTACTCCAATTATCTAATCACCCCTACAGGGCATTAGCTCAAATCACAATATTTATTTTTATTTTTACAATCAACACAATTCGACTCTTTTTTATCAACCAATTCCCTGAATGGACAAGGTGAAAGCATACGGAGTAAGAATAACGATAAAGGAAGATTAATTTAGCAGTGTTGGTGGCAAGCCGACCAACTTAAAATTTATAATAATCATAGAATCCCTCTAGCCAAATCAACCGATAGTGAGTGCAAACGAAGTTACATCAACGCCAAAATGGCAGATTAACTCACCTGATTCTGGTTCACACCATGCAAGGTGGAGAATGATAGAAAATAAAATGATATATGGTAATATACCATCCAGTTTTACAATATTTTGACATGAATGCACAACTCTCTAGCGATACTACTATCTAGAGTCAACTATATGAGCATGGAATGCACTACAAACAAATAAGAATTAAAGATATGTAATCCCCACTTTCCGCGACTACCCTAATTCTTGCCTTTTTGTCTGCTACTGCGATATAGATAGACCTGATTTGAATCCACAAAGATAGCTGTCAA
Source organism: Thuja plicata (assembly GCA_018584345.1). Taxonomy (NCBI): domain Eukaryota; kingdom Viridiplantae; phylum Streptophyta; class Pinopsida; order Cupressales; family Cupressaceae; genus Thuja; species Thuja plicata. The sequence goes on from MU224923.1 coordinate 1,739,295, forward strand.
TGCTATTAATTGTTTGATATATTAAATCTTGATCTGCTTCTTTATTGATTGCTGTATATGCATCTGATCCTCTTTTTTGCTGTGTTTGATGCCCTTGCTGTCTTCTCCCACTTTGGCTTTTTATCTTCTCATTCTCCTCGAGAAGTGTGACTTTTGGGATGGCTGTCCTTTTGTGAGGGGTTGAGTCTCCTCCTTGATGCCCCTCCATTTATTGTTAGTTTTCACAATGTAATCGCACCTCTTGATGGATCGCTGTTTTAAGTTTTAACTAATTATTTAGTCTTTCACTAATCAAGATCGCTGTGTTGTTTAATATTCTGATTGTTGTTTATCATTAAGCCCATTGCCGTTTGCTGTTCATCCATAATTGTTGTCTTCAATTGAGGATCGCTATCAGTTCTGATTTCAGAAAATCGTGAAGTCTTATGTTAAGATGATTTTCTCAATGATAAATTTACTTGTCCTCAAGCAATGTAGGTTTCTATGAACTGACTCATGAACGTCCCAAACTAATCCTTGGAAATTCGTATTACTTATTTATTTTGGTTGATCCAACATTTGCACAGTATCCTGGATATCTCTCTACATTAAAGCAAGGGTGATCTTAACATATATTAAGATTGTTAAATTTTATGCTCAGTAATCTTCATGAAGAAAGAGATGACTGATTCTCCTTTAGCCATTTTTATATGGTGGAGCTGGCACCTCAAGGCAAGAGCTCTGCAGGTATTGTTGATCTCATACATGCCTTGAAGAGTCTCAAACATGACTTTAGTTGACTTCATCTTGGATATAATAGGCACAAGATGATCCTTCAAAGAATCTATCAAAATCTTTCAAGCCATAATGTTATTCTTCTTCCATTGAGTTTTCTCAGTCTCATCAGATGGCTCAGGTACATCATTCTCCACAAAGTTTAGAAAAATCATTTTCTTCTAATGCAATAAGAACTCTGAAGTTATTCTCTTCTTCTAGATCAACTAAAAAAATAGAGCAAAGCATGAAGCATACACTTGAAAACACAAAGTATACACATGAATGCATGAAGGCATGGAGCATACACAAAGTAGACATATGAATATATCCAAACAAAAAGCATACACATGAAAACACAGAGCATACACATGAATACATGTAGACGTAGTTCACTTGGCCCACAAGAAGCAAGAACATCCAAGCAGGACCAAACCCATCTCTTGGGATAGTCAATTCACCACTAAGCCCATAAGAGGCAGAAACGTCCAACTAGGAGCAAACTAATCTTTTGAGGCAGCCAATTCACCACTTAGCCACCAAGATGCAGGAACGTCCAACCTGGACCAGATCCATCCCTTGGTGTAATCAATTCATCTTTTGGCCCACAAGGGGCAGGAACATCCAACTAGGACCATATCCATTGTAATGTACCGTACGGCAACTATACCTTACTATGCCCAAGTACGGTGGAATTTGGCTTCCACGGCCGTACGGCAAAACTCTATCCATACAGTGATGACTTCTCCACCGTACAAGCTTTCACCATACGACCCTTCCTCTCACCGTACAGCAACACTCTGAAAGGTAAGAATGTTAGCCTACTCGTACAGTCAACCTTCCGTACAGTCAACCCTTTCTCCATATGGTCAACCTTTGTCTCCACTCGTACAGTACACACGTACGACTCACCCATACAGCCCGATTGCTCGGCCTTTAGACTTTCCATGTGGCACTTAATCCTCCTGTCACCCATATAGTCGTACATCCAGACTCCATACAATGTTTGCCTCCCTTGTACGGCTTATGTCCGTACGACGTGATTTCTACTTGTTTGTCAAAAGGTTTATAATACGATTGCTCAAATTAATGTTATTACTTCAGGGGATGAGTGCGTGAATTGAATCTAGCAAGCTTACAGACAACACATAGAAAGAGCTAGATAACAATATAGATAGTTTATTGATTACAAGAATTTGACGATAAAGTACAAAGTGAAAAATCCTAGCGATATCTTCAATAGCAGACTAGGGTGAGGATGACTCCCACACAAACTGCAAATACAAAATAGGGAGGGTCTTGCGCCTCCTTAACTGCAAACCAGTTCACAAATACAAAAGAAACATATAACTCACGATGACTACCTACAATGTCACACACGGCTTAATATAGGGCTCCGAGAAGTTTCCCGAAGGGTTAAACAAGCTAACATGACCTATTATTTTATAACTAAACTAATTAATAAAAAGGGGTCTGTAAGATAATATTAATTTTGGGGCCATACAAACAATTAATTTAATTGAGTTATTTAATTATTTTGGGAACATCACAGTCCTCCCCGCCCAGAGATTGCTTGCCCTCAAGCAATCACAAATTTGATCCTCGGAATCCTGTTGGGGGTGATCATGATTCTCTCCCATGATTATCTTCTTCAATTTTGAGTCAGGTACCAAATAGATCCTGTCGTTGTAGTAGATGACATCATCAACCACCCTGTACCTATCATCCTGAATCTGTCCGTGTCTGAAAACTGCCTCCATCTTCTTCCTCGAAATCTCTCTTGGGCCTCTACTGGACATCCCTCTTAGTACCACCTTGTCGTACACCTCAAATGAAACTCCATCCTCTTGAAACTTTGTGTATACTTGTCGAGAGTCTCCATCAATTGAATGCCCAATATGACATATGTATCATCCAAATCTATTACAAAGAAATCATCTATCACTATGTAGTTCCCCATGGTAATGCTCAGCTGTGGAATCACATGTGTGCAAGGTAGTAAAGTTCCTCCTGCCACCTTGACCTCAAATCCTTCATGCTCCATCGTATGCAAAGCTCTCTTGGTGACAAGCAATGAATTAATGAAATTGAGTGTGGCCCCACTATCAAGCATGACTATGACTCGCTCCCCCTGAAGTGTGCCACAGACCCGAAATATGCTATATCCAAAAGTTACGAAAAGTGTAGCAATGGAACCTCCCCTTTGCACAAGTGTGGAAATCCTCTCCCCACAATTGGTCTCTTCCTCTTGCAATTTGGGTTCTTTGTTTTCTTCCTCGTCCTCAGGTACCATCTCAATACAACGAATCTTCCCCTTGCCCAGACAACAGTGACCCGATTCCCAAGGCTCCTTGCAGGTGTTACAAAGCTTCTTCCTCCGAAGCTCCTCACGAGTGGCTTCATCCATTAGAGGCTTCTTCTAAAATGGCTCCTTGTCTTTGTCCTCTTGTGGTAGAGGTGGTTGGGAATGTGAGAGTTCTGGACAATGAGGTAGCCATGTTACGTGCCTTCTTGTATGCCTCTGTGAGTGTGTTGGGATTGAAACCTTTGACCCAACCCTTGAGGGGTTCCATCAATCTGTCCATGAATAGAACGACAAGTCTTCTCTCAGACATGTTGGTAACCAACACTGACAGTCTCTAAAATTCTGAAATGTAATCGTCCACTGGTCCAAACTGCTTCAGTTGGGCCAACTCCTTGAAGTTGAGCTCTGGATCCTTTCCGTCAAAGCAGTCTACAAGTCCCTCTATGAAACCGGCATATGAAGTTACTCGATCGTGACTGAGGATGACCATCCCATGGTGCCACCATTCATGAGCGACTCCTTCCAGGTGAAGCGCTGCAAATTTGATTGCCTCATCCTCGGGCATTAAGTTAAGTTGGAAGTAGGTATCCTCTTTTTGTACCCATGCTCATGTTGATGTTGTCCCGGACCCATCAAAGGATGATAAAATTAGCTTGCCAATCTTCTGTTTGATGTCATTGTTGTAGTAGCCACGACTCCTGTTCGAATATTTCATTCGTAGATCTGCATAATCCTTGAAGGATATATCTCCCTCGAGATCCACATCCCTCCAATCTTATCTCAGTTGCTCTTGCTTCTCCTGGAAAGTGGGCTCTCGTTCTCTATGAGGTGCTTCTATTCTTTGGGGAAATGTTGGCATCAACGGTCGAGAATGTGAGCACTGCGTGTTTGACCTTCCAGTGACCAAATGATCGCTATGTCCATTGTGATCTCCATTTGTTCTACCTTCTACCAATTGTCACAATGTCTCCTCCATGAGTTGTCGTTGTTCTCCTCTGATCATGGCTTCATTTAGTTGAGCTTGGCTTCTGTTTAGCTCCCTCAATAATGTTGTGATTTCAGCATTAGGTCCCTATGGGTCCCCCAATCTGTCCGCAAAACGGTATCTCCTTCTGCTATATATTATGAGCTCGTTCCCGACAGGCTGGCAAAATCACCAGCTCTAATTCCACTGTAATGTATCGTACGACACCTATACCCTACTTTGCCCACGTACAGTGAATTTAGCTTCCACACCAGTATGACAAAACTCTATCCGTATGGTGATGACTTCTCCACTGTACGACCCTTCCACTTACCATACGGCAATGCTCTAAACACTCTGAGCAGTAAGAATGCCACCTACTCGTACGGTCAACCTTCCATACAGTCAACCCTTTCTCTATACGGTCAACCTTTGTCTCCACCTGTACAATACACACGTACGGCTCACCCGTACAGCTCGATTACTCGACCTTTAGACTTTTCATACGGCACTTAATCCTCTCGTCACCCGTATAGTCGTACGTTCGAACTTCGTACGATGGTTGCCTCCCTTGCACGGCTTATGTCTGTACGACGTGATTTCTAATTGTCTGTCGAAAGGTTTATAATATGATTGCTCAAATTAATGTTAATGTTATTACTTCAAGGGATGAGTGCATGAATCGAATCTAGCAAGCTTATAGACAGCACGCACAAAGCGCTGGATAACATTATAGATAGTTTCTTGATTACGAGAATTTGACAATGAAGTACAAAGTAAAATATCCAAGCGATATCTCCAACAACAGACTAGGGTGAGGATGACTCCTATCGAAACTACAAATACAAAATAGGGAGGGTCTTGCACCTCCGAAACTGCAAACCAAGCTGAACTCCAACTAGAATTTGCAAATACAAAAAAAACATATAACTCACGATGACCTACAAAGACACACACGGCCTTATAAAGGGCTTTAGGAAGTTTCATGAAGTGCTACAAACAAGCCGACACGACCTATTATTTTATAACTGAACTAATTAATAAAAAAGGGTCGGTAAGATATTATTAATTTTGGGGCCATACAAATAATTAATTTAATTGAGTTATTTAATTATTTTGGGGACATCACATCCATCTCTTGGTGTAATCAATTCATCACTTGGCCCACAAGAGGCAGAAACGTCCAACCAAGACCAGATCCATCTCTTGGGAAATAAATTCATCACTTGGCCCACAAGAGGCAGGAATGTCCAACCAAGACCAGATCCATCTCTTCGAAAATTAATTCATCACTTGGCCCACAAGAGGCAAGAATGTCCAACCACGACCGAATCCATCCCTTGAGGTAATCAATTCATCATTTAGCCCACAAGAGGCAGGAACATCCAACCAAGACCAGATCCATCTCTTGGGATAAGAAGACTTAAGATAGGGTGGTTCGATAGGGTGCCTTAGAGATCCTCTACCCTAGGCCCAAGACCGGATATACAATCCCTCTTAGCCTCATGTGGCCCGTGCCATCCATATGAGGTGGACTACGTAGTGAGGTGTCCTATAACCGTTCCCCTCAATCTTGCCACTTCTATCCTACTTCCCATGATTGAACATTCTTAATGTGTTCACTTACCATGATAGAGAGCATAAGAAGCATTCACAATAGGGTACCTTGGAAGTCCATCCTTTCTAAGCCCAAAGGCAGTACCCTATGTATCCCTTTGGGCCCATGGGACTCCTCAGTCTTATACCATAAGGTGGCGTACCTAGAAGATGACCCCATCAGCCTTCCCCTACTTGTAATTCTTCATTTCCCCTACCATGGCAGACCTTAAGAATAAATCAGTACATATAAAGAATTCAATATTAATTTATTCCATAAATCTGTTGTAAAGTCTTCTCAGATGTGCTTTTTATTCAGAGCGGTAATCAATTGAATCCATAATGTAGTGATCTCCAAATACAACTTGTAAGGTCTCTCAGGCTGGCAAGAACGTTGCTCTGATACCACTTGTAATGTCCCTTTTTGGGATTTACCTTAATTTAGTCCTAAAACAGTAATTCCAACTTTAGATGAGAACTGCAATATATTTATAAATATAATTTTATCAAATTTAGAGACATTTCATCATAATATTCAACTTAAAAATCTAAGAATGATTTAGAAGATAGAACTTCTCCTTTGGACTGTCATGTCAAAGATCAATAAACTCAGATCATTTATTGGTTTTCACCCAAATTT
>MU224923.1:1776375-1792074 GCA_018584345.1 Thuja plicata
AAGGATTCAAAGTTTATCAGATGGATGTGAAATCTGCATTTCTCAATGGTATCTTGGAAGAAGAAGTGTATATTGAGCAAGCTGATGGTTTTGTTGACCCAAACAAAAGGGATATGGTTTGCAAACTGCACAAAGCATTAAATGGATTGAAGCAAGTGCCAAGAGCATGGTATGAGAGATTGCACAATTATCTGATCAAAATTGGATTTGCAAGAACCAATGACAACAACAACCTGTACTTAAAGACAGAGCAAAGCAAAGGTAAATTATTAGCTAAAATTTTTGTAGATGACATCATATTTAGTGGACAAGATGTGTTATGCCAAAAATTTGCAACAGAGATGCAAATTGAGTTTGAAATGTCTATGTTTGGTGAAATAAAATTCTTTGTTGGCTTACAAATTTATCAAATGAAAAATGATATCTATATCACTCAATCTAAATATATCAAGGAGATACTGAAAACTTTTGGAATGGAAGAGTCCAAACTAGTAAGTACACCCATGGCTACTGGACAGAAGCTGACAAAAGATGATGACACAAAAGAAGTGAACCAAACACTCTACAGATCGATGATTGGTAAACTACAATATGTTGTACATAGTAGACGTGATATTGCCCTAGCTATTGGAATTGTTGCAAGATTTTCTGCTAACCCCAAGGAAACTCACATGATGGAAGTAAAAAGGATTCTAAGATATTTGAAAGGAACTGATGACTATGGTCTATACTACAAGAAGAATGACAAGTTTGAACTCAGAGTTTACACTGACTCTGATTGGGCTGGAAATGTTGATGACAGGAAAAGCACTACTGGTGGAGCATTTCTTTTAGGAAAAAGATTGATCTCATGGACAAGCAAGAAATAGAATTGCACCTCACACTCTACAGCTGAAGCTGAGTATGTGGCAGCAGCAGTCAACTGTTCTAACATTGTGTGGTTGAAGATACTATTGAAAGGTATGAAGGAAGAAATCACTGACCTAGTTGTCATATATTGTGATAACACAAGTGCTATTAATATTTCTAAAAATCCTGTTATGCACACAAAGACAAAGCATATAGCTATCAAGTATCATTACTTGAGGGAGCTAGTTCAGAATAAAGAAGTGAGACTAGATTATGTGAACACTAAAGAACAATTAGCAGACATATTAACAAAAGCACTACCCAAGGATGCTCATGAGTATCTACGAGGTAAAATGGGGGTGATTCCCCTAACTGAGGCTAATTAAGTTTTGTATGCTACTGTTGCATCAAATATTACATTCAAAATACTTGACACATTGATGCACAGTTAGTCACACTTTAGGATGCTAGCTAAAGTTGTGAAGATGAACAAGGACAGAAAAGAAAATCAGTCATAATCAAGATGACAGGATCAGCTTGATACTGAAGATCTACATGATAAATATATTGACGTCTTTGGAATTGTTGTCAAAGAGGGAGAGATTTCCTAGAAGAAGAAATTACCAAGAGAGAGAGAGAGATTACATAAAGGAAGAACTATAAAGAGGCTGAAGTTACTACTCAAAACATTGAAGTGATTATCTACTCAGAGGGAGTCTACAGATGATTACAATGTGATTACAGACACAGAGGGAGAAATGTTTTACAGATAAGAATCAGAATGAAGCTAAAGACATTAATGAATATTTGTTCATATCAAGGAACACAGGTGAATTTTGGATTGTATGGTAACTATGCTTGTTAAATCATTGTTTTAATATTTTGTGTTGCCATCAATGCCAAAGAGGGAGATTGTTAGAAAGTGACAATACAAGCAATGGTTATTTTTTCATTGTTGTCAAACCTTAACTGGTGAGACTATTGCTATCTGTTTGAGTACCATATCTACTGTTGATGAAGAAGATTTAACAAGAAGACCAAGTGAATGGTTGAGTTAAGGTAAATGTAAAGGGTACTTGATCAGTTGGAACTTTGGCAAAGTAATTAGTTGTTTATCTTTCAAATACAATTTTTCTGGTTGTTCTGTGCCAAGCAAAGTTTGGCTTGTGCCGAGCAAAGTTGCTTATGCCGAGAAAAGTTGCTTGTGCCGAGCAAAGTTGTTTGTGATGAGCAAAGTTGTTCAATGTCGAGCACCAGTGAAATTTTCGAGTGGAAATAGTGATGTTGGCCGACTTACAGTATTTGGATTAATGATGAGATTTGAGACCTCTAGTCGGCTTAGTTAATTTTATTAGGATATGTAATGTTAATTAAAGGTTGATCCACATCATTTAATGTATGGGTAACTGTAATTAATGCATGGTTTCAAGATTTAATTAGAGACTACTTTGGAGAAGTAAATGTAATGCAAAGATGGAATGATCCGTTGGATCTGACCTAACCTAAGATCTATGATCTTGTTTAAGTAGCAAAAGATTTATCTGACCTAGACAGAGAGGTATATGATAACCTCAAGGGGTTATTCACTCAGGATGCTAAAGTGTGTTGTTGGATGTGAAGTACATGTGTGTATGCAAGAGGATTGCATATTTGATTTACTATTTGGCATGATCTAGCAGAGAAGGCTGAATATAGAAGCAGAGAGTTGCATGTGTGATTGCTTGACAGATTTCCAAGCAGATCAGAAGGTTGAAATGACAATGCAGGCTATCCAGTAAGTTAACATTAGAGCTATAATTTGATCTGAATTGCAAAGTAAGTTGTATGTATCAAATCACAACTACTGATTACTTTCTAACCATTGTATCAGTCAAATCCTTTAACAAGGTTGACCTAATAGTCATTTGTATAAATCCTCTAACAAGATGACATTCAGGTGGAATGTTCCAAGTCCTCTAACAAGGCCACTCCTAATAGGGTGATTAAATCCTTTAACTAGGTCACACCTAACAGTGTGTTATTGTAACCTTTAATGAGGTTGGCTCCTCACAGAGCTCACTTCAGAAGAGTGAAAACTTGGTAGCATGTTACTGGTGTTTTTTTCCATATTGTGTTTCCACATTAAATACTTGTGTCAACTTGTGTGAATGCTTATGGTTTGTTTTACTATTATGTTTCTACAAGCTAATTTCAATAGACAGTAAACTACATGATTAAAGTTGTTGACTTATGCTACTGCTGCCGAGTAGATCTGAAATACAGAAAGTTTTATTTGCTACATCTAGACCTGAGGATAACTGATTCACCCCTCCCCTCTTAGTTATTCTAAATTCATTCTAACAGGTATACCTCTACCTCTTTAAAATATTCCTCCTCTACCTCTTTGTCTTTTCTCATGCTTCTTGTTCAGCTTCTCTTTTGCCTTCAAGGTCCACTTGAAATCCTCTTCCACACTCCTATTCTGCAATAGACTGGTTTTATCTTGTATGGACACCATCAAACTGTTAAGGTACCTAGAAACTTGTTCGGCCTCATCATCTATATGACCTGATATGATGTTCAACTTGTAGACCTCTTCAATATAACTCTTAACACTCAGGTCTCTTTGCTTCAAATTCTACAACTTTCTAAAAAAACTTACTTGGTACTCCTCAATTAAAAACTTAGCCTTCAACTTATTCACCATCATATCCCAAGATTTGATCTTGTCTTTATCTCTTCTATATCAATTTTTCTACAAATGTTCCCACCATAGGGATGCATGTCCTTTCAATTTAGTGTAAGCATACTTTACCTTCCTCCCTTCATTAGTTCCTTCAAGTTCCAAATACTTGTCCATCCTAGTGATCCAAACTATCAACTCATAAACATCTAGGTTTCCATGATAATCAGGTGGATTGAAATGAGGTCTCCTATTAACATTATTCAAGGCTCTAATGAACCTCTCCTCCTCATGATTCAACTTGGGTTGTGCACCTTTGTTGTCTCCTTCTACTGTTGGTTCTTGATTTTGTTCGTCTCATTCTTCATCACTTGCATCTTCAATATGTATTCTTCTTCTATGAGAAGTCTCTACTGCTTCCAATTTGGCAGAAATTTGTCTCAACAAGTCTAAGACCACAGTAGCTGCATTCCTAGCTCCACCTCTAGTATTCCTCTTGTCTATTTCCACAATCCTCAGTAGCTGTAGGTTAGATCCCTTCAATTGCCACCCCACAAGAAAACCCTAATTGAAAAATCTTTCTTTGATACCACTTGATGGAGTCAAGGATGGAGAAAATTCAAACGATTAGTATGATCCTTGTAGCCAATCCAACACAATTAAAACAACAAGCCAAGATGGATAGAATGAAAGATCAACCTTCTATTATTCTCTGAAAATCATTTACAATAAATCTGCAACATGGAGTCTCACATGCCAAGCACACATGCCTGATTATGGTCAGAAAACCTCTTAAAAACTCTAGCCAACTAACGCCAAATGATCTTATGAATATCACTTATCCCTTAGGAACAAGTTCATAAGCTTTTAAAGCAATCACAACAACAGGTCAGCCCAGAAAATATCATATTTCTCAATAATTGAGAAAATGTGTTACACAAAATAGGTCAAGACCCAAATTATTTGGAACAAAATCCAATGAAATAAATAAGAGAATCAATCATAGAAATAAGTCGGCCTCAAACGTATCACTGAGTTGGCATGATCGCACATAGAGATTCCAACTAATAGATCAGAAAATGATCAAAAAACCCAAAGACTGACTGGGAAAATGAAGAACATGACAATCATGCAAAGAACCTGCAATATCTCACGCGTGATGAATTCAAATGAGGTGTGATCATAGGATACGATCTAGGATGAAACCAAGAATATAATTTCATGATCGCAACCAAAAATATCTAGCACAGATCGACCGCCACCCAAAATACCAAAAACTACCCAACTAGAATAGAACAAAAAACAAACTAAAGGAAATCTTTTTGGTTGATGCAAGATTGCTAAGTTCCCAAGATGCTCCTGCATCATGTTGAATCAACAAAATATATTCTTTCTACATTATAGTATAACATTAGGAATTAGCTTACTTGGGACAAGAAAAAGAGAAATTGGGTGAATGGTGGGCTCTAGAATTAACATTATTTAACCTATTTTTTTCCATATTTCATGAGACATGCTTTCACATACTTTATCATGAAATTTTTTAATACCTTTTAATTTAATATATCATATATCATATATAATGAATGCATGTGTTTTATGAATATTTGTGGATGATATAATATCATGATGTTGTAAGTGATAGTAATGTGGATGAATACTTGTTTTATATATACTAACTTGCAATAGTAAGTTTGATTGTTGACCAGAAACCAAAGTAAACCACTTGCAACATGGTATCCCCTACAACTCATAAAATAGAAATCAAGGAAGTGACAAATGGAATGCATTTGTCAAGGAAGGAAACAATCAAATATTTTTGTTGTTAATGTTGTCAATATAGAAAATTGCATTTGAAGAACATGGAGTAGCTTATGAGATAATGATGTACATGATTCACAATGACATTTATTCATCTAAAATGATTCTTATCTTTGTTATTCTTTGAATGCAATAAGACTCTAATTAGGATTTTGAATCATATTAGTTAGATTGCTATTTTTTATTACATAGGAGAATAAGTGATCATCATTTTCAGGGAGAATTGATTGATATTAATAAGTTGATTTATTCTTAAGTCACCCACTCTTAAGATCATGTATAAAGTCCAGATCCTGTTAGACTCTAACCAAGAATGTATTAGGCATATTGTAGTTGCTAGATTTCATTGGATTTTCTTGTCAATCTAATAAAGGGGTAAGTGCACCGAGATGGTGAACAAACAGGGGGTATAAATTGGCACTTTCTTTTTTCTAAATCAGCTAAAATTGAACTTGGAGAAGGAATTTGAGACTCGTGCACTCAAAATTAGAAGATATGAAAAGAAAAATAATTTTAGTACTCTGAATCTAGTTTCTAAAGTACTAATTTTTTTCAAAAATGGATAAGATTAAGTTTGTTGAATCCTTTTTTTACCAAAATATATTCTTATTTTTTTGTCAAAATATAATATAGTGTTTAACATGTGCATCAAAAAGGATACATACTTGCATTTAGTATTTTGAAAAAGCTTTTGGTAGAAAGATAGTTAGGAGTGAGTACTAGAAGTTGTATAATTTTTTGTTAAGTATTTTTTTAATATTTTTTTAAAGTTGACACATCCTAAAATCATATACTTGTTCATGTGTGTCAAATAACTTACACCAAACTAATCGAAATTGTTTTTTTAATTTTTTGAAATTGTAAAGAATAAAACATAGAACAATAATATATAATTTATTTCAAATTTGGACAAGTAGATCAAAAGTTATTTTAAAATGGTAAATATATGTCTGTGAGAAGTCTAGAAACACGAGTAAAAGGAAGTGAAGTTTAATATGTTAATGTTATTCAAATGTAAAAAATATATGTTTAGAAAGCTTAGGAGACATGTGAAATTATGGTAGTGATTTTATAAATATCCACTTCATATTATAAACTCAATGGCGATGAAGTTGAGAAACCAGATTGGAAGAAAAAAGCACGCCAAAAGGAGGGAAATGAAGGCCCCAAGCTAAAGGTTTGTCATCCAATTCTAAGTACAAGCCTTAACATGCACATTTTATTTGAATTAAAAATATGTATGTTATTTGAACTAAAAAATGTGTGTGCTTTTATGAGAACAAAATACATATGTGTTTTTGTAAATAAGCATAACACATGAATTATGTTAAACAAGCAAAATGTATATGTATTTCTATGAATTAAAGTGAGATGACATGGTATTTGTCCATTGGGATATATACATAAAATATAACATTTAAGTTATATTTTATGTATATATTTTTAGGATGTTAGAGAATGGTTTCAAATCTCTAGGAGTCATAATACAAATTCTAGATTTTAGGAGATCTTATAATTTTTTGGACTTAGTCAAATTTCAATAATCAACATGCTCTAGTCATCATCCTCTTGATATCTCTCTATCTCTTTCTCTTTATTACCTATAATCTCTAGTCCTATCTATTTTCCTATCACTCTCCTTCTCCTCCCTCATTACCTTTCAGTGTCTCACTCTCTCCTCTCTCCCTAAGATTTAGATCTTATAATTTCTTAGATCACTAAGTTCATATTATCATTATCTCTCTAACTTTATTTGTCTCCCTTAGTCTCTAAACATATATTTCTTCGTATCGCTCTCCCTCTCCCACTCTCTCTATTCAACTCTCTCCTATCTTCCCAAGCTCTAAACCTATTTATCTCACCCTTCAACCTCTTTGTATATCCCCTTTCTTGTCTACCTACCTCACACACATTCTCTCCTCTATATCTCACCTCTCTCCCTCTCCACTCTCCTCACCACTCTATCTCTACTTCCCTTTATCTACTTATCTCTATGTCACATCTCCCTCTCCCCCTCCCTCTCCCTACATACTCTTACTCACTCCCCCCAACCTATAAATCTCTATATACCTTTCCCTTTCTCTTTGTCCTACCCTCCCATGCTCCATATTTTCTTATCTCTCCCCCACCCTTTCCCTTTCTACTTATCTATATATCCCTTATCCCTCTCTCTATATACCTCTACCTTTCTCCCTCTCTACACCTATTTATCTACATAAATCTCTCTCTCTCTCTCTCTCTCTCTCTCTCTCTCTCTCTCTCTCTCTCTCTCTCTCTCGCACTCTCTTTGTTTGGACACTAATCTTTAAACATATCTTTCTCCCTCTCGCATCTCTCTCTACCTCCTTCCCTCCCTCCATGTCTTTTTTTTCCCTCTCTCTCTATCTACTTGCCCCTCTCCACCTACCTACCTACTTCTCCTTAGAAGTAGGGAGGAAGGAGTAGGGAGGGATAGGTATCCAAATAGAGGTTAATTAGTATTTTTTAGGATTTGTTAAGGTTGATTAAAAATTAGTTGGACTTAGGGTTTATTTATATTTATCGAGATTAGGGTTAATTAGAAATTATTAAGGTTAATTAGGATCTATTAGAGTTATTAGTGTTTGTTAGGGTTAGTTAGTGTTTTTAGGGTTTTAGTGTTAATTAGGGTTTATAATCTTGAGTTGACCCTAATGGACCTTAATAAACAATAAATTTATCCATCTCTACCTCTTCCTCGATGTTTTTTCATCCACTTCTCTCTCCCCTATCTCTTTCACGTCCATCTCTTCTCCTTTAGATATCTCACCTCTCTCTCCCTATACAGGTCTCTCCACTCTCTACCTATGCCCCTCCCTTACGATTGTGTCATTTCCTTATCACTCACTTCTCCATTTCCTTTCTACCTTTCTATATATTCCCTCTCCAAGAATCTCTCTTTCTCTCTCTCTCACTCTCTCAATCATCCTCTAGGCCTCTCACCTCTCTACCACTCTCCCTCCATCCCTATGTTAATTTTATTGTAGATATGGTTGGATTTCTTCAAGCCAACATAGATAACATAAAGGTTGTGATAATATAATTATTAATGATATAATAATTATATTATAATATCTTTATATATTTCTATATTGAGATAGTTCATCAACTGAATATACAGAGGTATATAGAAGAACACTATATCTAGAAATCCAACATCCAAAACATTATGCTTCTATCTACCAGTTATCCCCTTTAGAGGCATGACCTTTAGATATAGATTACAAGTTTTAGAATATATCATTGTTCTAGCATTTACAATAGTTATCAAAATATAAAAGGATGTGATCTTTTCAAAATTGCACAAACACTGCCTTCAGTCATCTTCCCATCCATCGTTGTTGCTAGTTCTGGATTTTGTATTACCCCCCCCCCATCATTGTTGTGCTAATTGTAGTTATTATTTCTATCATCATCTTCAACAAAACTGATATTAGTGCATTCTTGCCTATCCTCATTGTCATCTTTCTCTTGGTTGTCTTCTAGGTAAGTTGAAGATTGAATGTCCTTTTTTAATAAAACCATCACTCCTTCTTTGACCAAGGATTGGAATATTTATTTAGGTACTTCTATAATAGTTTTGACCTGTGACACAATATAGAAATGTATGAGTTTACAATTAAACTCAGTAAGGTCTTGTTTCCTGTCATGGAAAATCTCCTCATTTCTCTATTTCCAAATGATCCATAAAATTCCAGAGGTTAAAGAAAGCCATATTTTGTTCATATTGAAATCAAACTCTTCCAAAAAACCAGCAAGGACCTCATGCCATGAAAGACCATCATTACAATGCCAAGTAATGGGTTGACCAAAAAAAGGGACCAGATGTTATTGGCAAATTTACAATGAAAAAAGAGGTGCTCAAAAGACTTTGGACAGTTACAAATGGAACACAATATTTTGTTTACCACAAGCAGAAAAAAATGAACCAACAACAAGTTTTTTAAGAAGTACAATCCATCTAAAACATAATTTCTTAGGCTCAACATGTGAATTCCAAAATAAATCAAAGATAAAGTGTCATCTAGTGCTTGACTAGTTAAAGCCCCAGATTTTATTAATTCTACTAATACTACCCACATCCTCCTTAAGCATATTATAAATTTGTTTGTTGGAGAAGTCTCCAATGTCTTACCATCTTCCCACTTTAACTGTTCAAGCATCTAACAAGAATTCAAAGTTTTCCCAGGAAAAAACCTGCCCACAACTTTGGATATAAGAGTATATGTTTTCTTTTGTGAATTAGGAATATTATACTTAGCACTAATATCTTCCCAATAATCCAATTGCTTGTCAATCACAACATCTTGAATGAGAGAAATGCCTTTATTAGGCCAAATTTTTGTAGAGCAACATTGAGTCAAAGCAAGAGGTTTGTCCTTTGGTATATTCCCCACCAAATAGATCTATCTAAAATAGCAAATGAAGGATTCTTACTAACTGCATTTCTTGAGAAAATTAAGGGTTTGACGTGACACCATGCCTTCCAAATAGTAGCAAAAACATTGGATCCAAAAAAATTAATCTCAAAATCCCCCAGCACAATGTCTTATAATATTTTTCCATTGTTTACTTTTTTTAATAGTTGAGATGACCACACTATTTTTGATTAGGACCTTCCAAGGCTCTTTGTCATTTAGTGCTTTAAGTATTTAGTTGGATGCTAATGCAATCCCTTGCATCTTCAAATCTCTTAACCCAAGTCCTCCCATACTTCTAGGGGCACAGCACCATTCCCACCTCACATAATGTCTTTTTCTATTACCCAAATCATCAGACCGCCTAAATTCTCTTAAGATTCTTTCAAGTTTTTTAGAGTGACAACTAGACAAAATCCAGTAAGATGCATAGTACACTGTATGTGAAGAGAGAACTTTTTGAGCCACTTGAGCCCTGCCTGCAAGAGATAACATGTGAGTTTTCCATTTAAGATGTTTATTCTCAATCTTCTTATATATCCAAGCCCACATGTCTTTGATAGAAGGGTTTATAGAAAAATGAATTCCCAAATATTTTACAATGGTAGAGGGACCAGACCATTGGCACTGTCTACCTCTAAGCTAGTTAGGAGGGATTTCAGTCCATTCAAGCAGTGTGGATTTATGAGGAGAAATTTTGGCTCCTGAGGCTTGACAAAATAATTGTAACCTCCTAAGGACATTATCAAAATTGTCCTCATCCAATTCCACAAACATATCAGTGTCAACGACAAATTGTTCTAGCAATAATTCCTCCTTATTAGGTAAGGTGATGCCTTTTACAGGTGGGCCTATCTCAGTAGCTTTAAGAGTATAAGAGATAGCATCAATAACAATAAAAAATAATGCAGGTGCAAGATGACATACCTTCCTAATAAACCTACCAATTGAGATAGGTTCATAATATTCACCATTAACTTCAATCACAGTAGAAGAATATTTAAACAAAATAACTACCCATTTACATAAATACTTTGGAAATCCAACTATCTCTAACATGTCAAGAACAAACTGCCATTCAATTCTGTCATAAGCCTTTTTCGAAGTCAAGTAACACCATGCCACATTTTTTTCCTCCACTTTTTCCCAATGCATGGCCTCCCAACTTGTAATAAGATTATCCAACATAAATCTACCTTTGATAAATCTTGTTTAAGTAACAGATACAATGTCATTAAGCATATCTCTAATTCTTCTAGCCATGATTTTAGCTATTGTTCTGAAAGAAATATTGAATAGTGTGATAGGTCTCTAGTTTTTCACTTGGGGTCTATCATCATCCTTAGGGAGTAATTTGATCATCCATTTGTTAATATTTTCTTTTCTCCTAGTGATCCCGACTCAAAGGCCTCATTATATAGCTCCAAAATCTCACATGATATCCAATCTTTATTTTTCTTATAAAACTTTGTTGGTAATCCATCAATGCACGGTGACTTACCATTTGCTAATGACCCAATAGCCTCATCTATTTAATTCAGATTAATCTTTTGGCTAAGGCTCTTGGCTTGAGTTTTGGTCACTTTCTTGGGGATTAGTTTTGTGCATTCAAGCATGGCTTCTTGATTCTCAATGTCATGTTCTGAGGAGAAAAATTGTTTATAAAATTTAACAAATGCATTCAGTATTTCTTCATTATTATTTGTGTATCTATTATCAACCTGAATACTACTAATCTCTTCTCTGCTATGTTTGGCTCTTATGAGATTAAAGAAGTAATTAGACCCTTTTCGCCCCTCTTTGAGCTATCTGGCTTTAGCTCTGGTTTGTTGGCCTTGTATTTTGAAAATTTGAGCTTTCCTCAATTGCACCTTTATCTTAATCAGTTCTTGTTCCAATTCTTGGTCATTTCCTTTATCCTGCAAATATTTTTTGATTTCATTGAGTTTCTTTTGATAATAACCACCCTCTTGTTTCCTGTCCATGGATTCCTTAGTTCCTATAATTTGAAACATCTTCCTCCACACTATAACCATCTAATCCCACTTGGATTTTTCTAATGTTTAAGACATATAGTATTGGGATAGGGCAGTAACATTTTGAATGGCACCTAGTGTGTCTTCATTCTGCAATAGAGAGGTGTTGAGATTAAATAAATTATTTCTCCTATGGCTTTTCATATGGGATGTGAGATGTTTAAACACAATGCAAGCAAACACAGGAGAGTGATCTGAAATGCTGGCAGGAAAAACACTAATAGGCGATTGGCCTGGTTTGTGAAGAACCCAAACATATTAGAGTTTATATAAATTCTATCCACTCTGCAATATATTTTATTCTTGTTGGACTGATTATCACACCAAGTGTACCATATATTTTCATATTCATTTTTCATCTTGTCTAATGGGTCAATGATGTTAAATCTCCTTTTGAATTTGGCCCATAAAAAAACTCATTGCCCTTCCATTCATGTTTATTCCCCCGTAATTTATCCAATCTACTTTTAATCATATTGTAATCACCAATGAAAGTCTATTTAGCATTAGGCATGTTATTTGATAGTCAATCCCCCAAATTGGCACTATCTCTACAATCATTTGGGGCATATATGTTACAAACTCCTATCATTTTTTCATTGAATTTGAAAAGAATCCATAAGGCTCTTTGACATGGTGATGTTGATGAACTATAACCGATTGAATGTTTGAAGATGATAATTTGATGATCACCGAGCTGCAAAAGTGAATGCAAGACATTAAATCAGTTAATGTATTGTATTGTCATTTGATGTCAGCTTGATATAGTTTGACTATTCATACACATATTGTCATAACCTTGAAGATCTAAAGAGACAAATTTTATGTGGTCTGTAAAACATAAAAGGTCTGTATACACCGAGTGACAGTGAACACCGAGTAGTTCCCAGTGTATACCGAGTACATCAATAACCGAGGAAGAGTTAATGACCAAGCATAACTGGAGTTAATGAATGAGCATAACTAAATTTGATGACCGAGCATAATTGGAGTTAAAGAACAAAAAAATTGCTTAGCTGGCAAAGCTACAATATAGGGATTGACAAATTGATTGTTTTATTATCAACGATCAATTAAGCTAAAGCAAGGAAGGAGATTAAAAGTGCAATTTATTCATAGTTATCAAGGAGAGATTTATGGAATAAAACTAAAGGAGAGATTTATGGGATAAATCAAATCATGGTGAGTTTTACGGATTAAGGAGAAATCTACGAAAAAAACAAGGATATTGAGTGGCTAATCATGTCTATATAAAGAGACAAGGAATTCATTATCAAGAAGAGGAATGTTGAGTATATTTTGTGTGAAGATAGAATTCTTCATGCAGATATGATCATACAGGTTGAAGAACAAAGCCAAAGAATTTTGCAGACACCGAGCAATAGAGGATGGAGCATTCACCGAGCAAAATAAAGAAAGAAAGGAAAGGAATTGAAGTATATATTGATCAGAGAGGTATTATTGGACTAACAATAGATCTGAATATTTGCAAATAAAAGTTGTATTTTGAACAGATAATTCACAGTACCAGTTTAATCATTCATTCAAAAAATCTCTTAACCGAGTGGGATTTAACAATCCTTATTGTATTGAGATACTCAAGAGTATCAAAAGGTTTTCTTGTTAACAACATAGTGAGTGCTAGGTCAAAAGACAAACTATTGGTTTTAAATCCTTTAACAAGGTCGCACTTAACCATGTGTACTATAACCTTTAACAGGGTTGTCTCTCGAGCTCACTTTAGAAGAGTAAAAATATTTTGGGTTACCGGTCCCAGGTGGTTTTTTCCCATATTGGGTTTCCACGTTAAAATCTATGTGTTAAATGTGTATATATTTTATTGCATTGATATTTTGTTTTACACATTATTGAAATTGGATTGGTCGGTTAACTCTAATTTTATTTGCTGCTACTCGATAAAGTCTAGAAAAGATAAACAGTACATCTTACTGAGCACCTTATATTTGTTAAAGTTATTTATGGCATACATCTTGATGAAATTGGGACTGTAAGATAATTAAAGGTATTATATTTGAAAGATAAGCTTTTGGTTGGATCTTTTGGTATAATTGATAAGGCCACTGATTCACCCCACCCCCCTCTCAGTTATTCTAACAATTGGTATCAGAGCTTTGGTGCTTGGAAGAAAAATTTAAAGGGACTTAAGCTAAAGATCACAAGATGAGTAAAAGGGATGTGCCTAAGTTGAACAAGGACAACTTTGCATCATGGAAAAGCAGGATAAGACTTCATCTATTTGGTATTGGAAATGATTTTACACAACACTTGGATACTAAATATGTTGCACCTACTGGACCTTTCAATTTTGATCAATTGAGAGAGAAACATGAACACAATTCTATGCTGATAGAGCTTGCTTCTTCACTAACTAATGTTGAATTTGAAGATGTGAAATCATGCACCTCTGCAAAACAAATGCGAGACAAACTCAAGATAGTACATGGAGGAGATACCAATGTGTTGAGAACTAAATTTGAAAGCCTAAGAGGAAATTTTGATGACCCGAGAATGAAAGAAGGAGAGAACATTACTCAGTACAGTGACAAAATCAAAGAAGTTGTTAATGCTATCCATGGAGTAGGAAGAGTACTTGATGAAGAAATAGTTGTAAGTAAAATTTTGAGAACCTTATTGCCTGTTTATGCTATTAGAGTATCTGTAATTCAAGAAATGAGAGCAATATCTAGTAAAAATGTTACTCTTGATAGTTTGATTGGTAGACTTATTTCATTTGAGATGAACAACTATGACAACAATGTCTTACCTACTATTGAGTCTGCATTCAAGTCTTCTATGAAAATAAACAAATCTAGTAACAAACACACTATGAGAAATTATAGTGACAGTGATAGTGATGAGCAAGAACTTGATGAACTTGAAGCACTAATGGCTAGGAGATTGCATAAAGGTAAAGGAAGATATAAAGGTAAATTACCATTGGTTTGTTTAATTGCAAAGAAATTGGACATTTTGCTGCTAGATTCCCTAACAAGAGAAAGGATGAAAGAGACAATGACAAATCTTATGAAAAGAAGTATGAAAAAATTGATGACTGAGACTATAGAAGCAACCGACACTCCGACAGAAGAGATAACCGAGATTACAAGGACAAAGGAAAGAAGGCTTGTTACTTGGTTGAGAACAAAGCTGAAATTTTTGATACTAATTTTGATGAAGATATTGAGATAGTATTTGTTGCTATGAAGGATGATTCAGACGAAGAATAAAGGTACATTGAAACAACACTCATATCTAAAGGTAGAAAAAATGATGTCTGGATTATTGATAGTGGTTGTACTCACCACATGACTGGAGATAAAGAAAAGTTTGAAACTTTTGAATATTATAATAGTGGATCAGTTAGGATGGGTAATGACTCACCTTGCCCAGTTGAAGGAAAAGTTACCATCATGTTGAATAATATGATCAGATGTGAAAATGCATATTGGATGAAAGGACTTAACTATAATTTGTTGAGTGTTTCATAGTTGAACAACATAGGACATCGAGTTGCATTTGAGAACAAAACAGAAATGATCTATAATGGAACAGGAAATTTGATTGGTACTGGTGAACAAACAAAAGGTAATATATTCTATATTGATAATATTGAGACCACTTGTTTATTGGCTAGAAATGAAGATGTTTGGTTGTGGCATAAAATGTTATGTCATGTGAATTTTGACAGCATGGTTAAGATAAGTAAAAAAGAAAAGTGAGAGGCTTACCGAGTATTTCAAAGCCAGACCATGTTATGTGCAAGAATTGTCAAATAGGAAAAATGACAAAGTCTAGTTTCAAGAGAAAAACCTACTCATCTAATGCTATTCTAGAGTTAGTCCATACTGACTTATGTGGACCAATGAGAACAAAG
>MU224923.1:1792220-1809186 GCA_018584345.1 Thuja plicata
CAAATGGTATAAAGCTAAAGTTGAAAAACAAAGTGGAAAAGAACTGAAATGTTTAAGATCAGATAGAGGAGGAGAATTTATTTATGATGAATTCACTAACTTTTGTAATGAGCATGGGATTACAAGATAGGTCTCTGCACCAAGAACACCACAACAAAATGGGATCACTAAAAGGAGGAATGGATCAATTGTTGATTGTGTCATAACACTAATGATTGAAAAAGGTATCACACAAACATTCTGGAGAGAAGCTATAAGTACTGCTGTCTATACACTGAACCGAGTTCAATTGAAGAAAGACACAAATAAGACACCTTTATGAGCTATGGTATGGATATACACCAAATGTGAGTTACTTTAGAATTTTTGGAAGTCAATTTTATATACTAAAAGATGATAGAAATGGGAAACTTGACTCTAAAAGTGATGAAGGAATATTTCTAGGATATTATACTAAAAGAAAAGCTTATAAATGTTTGAACAAATCTTCTAACAAAATCATTAAGAGTGCAAATGTTAAAGTGGATGAATTTGCTGAGAAAAATGACGAGGAAAGCAGAAAGGAACTTGAATATTACAACATTTTTTTCTACATAGAAGAACCTAACATCTTGCCCGAGCAACAGAACATTGCAACCGAGCAACATGCTGCACACACCGAGAATTAGGATAATGCTCACAATGTTGAACCGAGTGATAATGATCAAAATGAAGAACATATATCTGAACCTGTACTTGCTAAATATGTCAAAAGACATCATCCATGGGGCCAGATCATTGGGGACCAAAGAGAAAGAATGAGAAAAAGAAGTAAGTCACTTAACAATAAATGTTTAATTTGTGATTTTGAGCCTAAATTTGTTAATGTTGCACTTGAGAATCAAGAATGGGTTAGTGAAATGAATGAAGAGATTGAACAAATTGAGAAGAATAAAACATGGAAATTAGTAGCTAGACTGAGTGACAAAAATGTCTTTGGCACCAAATGGATTTTTAGAAACAAATTTAATGAGAATGAAGAAGTCACAAAGAACAAAGCAAGACTGGTATGCAAAGGGTATGCACAAGAAGAAGGTATTGACTATGGAGAAACCTTTTCACTCATTACTAGACTAGAAGGAGTAATAATTATACATGCTTATGTTGCTTTTAAAGGATTCAAAGTATACCAAATGGATGTTAAATCTACATTTCTGAATGGAACACTAGAAGAGGAGGTATACATTGAACAACTTGAAGGGTTTGTTGATCCTAACAAGAGGAGCATGGTTTGTAAACTACACAAAGCCTTGTATGGATTGAAATAAGCACCGAGAGCATGATATGAAAGACTTCACTCTTATCTCATTAGTATTGGATTTGTTAGAATAAGTGACAACAGTAATCTATATTTGAAAGGAGATACTGATGATAAGATTTTGTTTGCTGAGATATTTGTTGATGATATCATATTTGGAGGTAATGATATGCTATGCAAGTCATTTTCTGATGAAATGAGCAAAGAATTTGAAATGTCAATGTTTGGAGAGATCAAATTTTTTCTTGGTCTACAAATTCTACAACAGGCTGAAGGCATCTACATCACACAATCAATATACATCAAAGAAGTTCTGAAGATGTTCAAGATGGAGGACTCCAAACCAGTTGGAACACCTATGTCAACTGGATGCAAATTGACAAAGGAAGACAAGACAACCGAGGTAAATCAAACCTTATATAGATCTATGATTGGTAAACTAATGTATGTTGTACACACTAGACCTAATATAATACATGCAGTTGGTATAGTTGCAAGATTCTCTGCTAACCTTAAGGAATCACACATGACTGTTGTTAAAAGAATTTTGAGATATCTGAAGAATACTGAAGACTATGGTTTGTGGTGCAATAAAGAAGGCAAATTTGAGCTACAAGTTTATACTGATGTTGATTGGGCTGGAAACATAGATGATAGAAAGAGCACTACAGGAGGAGCATTCTTTATGGGTGACAGACTTGTCACATCGATAAGTAAAAATCAAGGATGCATATCTCAATCAACTATAGAATCAAAATATGTAGCTATTGCTGCAAATTTCTCTAACATTGCATGGATCAAGCAATTACTGAAAGGTATGAATGAGGAAATTCTTGAACTGGTAATTATCTGTTGTGATAATACAAGTGCTACAAACATTTCAAAGAACCCTGTGATGCATGCTAAGATGAAGCACATATCTATTAAGTATCATTACTTGAGGGAACAAGTACAAGAGAAATAGGTAATATTGGAATATGTACAATCCAAAGAACAACTAGCAGACATATTCACAAAACCATTGACAAAAGATACATTTGAATACCTGAGGAATATATTAGGGGCTCATCCCTTGTCTACTGGTCACTAAGCTGACTTGGAGGTTGCATTAGTCTACACATTATTAGAAGATTAATCATGTTGATGCACGCTAAGATATGGACTGCAATGACATATCATTACACCGAAGGTACTTATTTGAACCACACACCAAAGATATTGTTGGCTACTATAGAGCTGTATATTTTTTTTTGGCACTGTTGTTAAAGGGAGAGAAAGATTCAATGAAATATCCATCAGGGAAAAGAGATTCTACAACACAAAGGGAGAGAATATCTAAAGTTTGCTATCAATTAAATAACCATCCATCAAAGGGGGAGAATTGGAGAGAGTTAACACTAAATATCTATTCAGAAAAGGGAATGAAGAAAGGGAGAGCACACAACATAATCAAATCTACAACGAGAGCTGTATGGTAAACATTTTTTTTGTAGTGATTAAACATATTAAATCTGAGCTAGAAGAGCTTACCGAGATTCAGATATTTGAATTGGTTATAGAACAATAAGTTTGGTATGTTATGGCATGTTTTATACTACATATTTCATATTGTGTTGCCATCAATGCCAAAGGGAGAGATTGATGAACTATAACTGATTGAATGTTTGAAGATGATAAGTTGATGATCACCAAGCTGTAAAAGTGAATGCAAGACATTAAATCAGTTAATGTATTGTATTGTCATTTGATGTTAAATTGATATGGTTTGATTGTTCATACACATATTTTCATAACCTTGAAAATCTGAAGAGACAAAGTTTATGTGGTCGGTAAAACATAAAAGGTCTGTATACACTGAGTGATAGTGAACACCGAGCAGTTCATAGTATATACCGAGCACATCAATAACTGATCAAGTGCTACCAAGCAAGAGTTAATGACTAAGCATAACTAGAGTTAATGACTGATCATAACAGAATTTGATGACCGAGCATAACTGAAGTTGATGATCGAGCATAACTAGAGTTAAAGAACGACAAAATTGCTTAGCTGGAAGAACTACAATTTAGGGATTAACTGATTGATTGTTTTATTATCAATGATTAGTTAAGCTAAATCAAGGAAGGAGATTAAAAGCGCATTTTATTCACATTTATCAAGGATAGATTTACATAATAAAACTAAAGGAGAGATTTACGGGATAAATTAAATCATGGTGAGTTTTATGGATAAAGGAGAAATCTACAACAAAAACAAGGAGATTGAGTGGCTAATCATGTCTATATAAAGAGACAAGGAATTCATTATCAAGAAGATGAATGATGAGTATATTTTTTGTAAAGATTGAATTCTTCATGCAGATATGATCATACAGGTTGAAGAATAGAGCCAAGAAATTCTACAGACACCGAGCAATAGAGGACAGAGCATTCATCGAGCAGAATAAAGAAAGAAAGCAAAGGAACTGAAGTATATATTGATTAGAGAGGTATTATTGGACTAATAATAGATATGAACATTTACAAATCAAAGTTGTATTTTGAACAGATCATTTATTGTATTAGTTTAACCTTTGATTCATAAAATCTCTTAACTGAGTGGGATTTAACAGTACTTATTGTATTGAGATACTCAAGAGTATCAAAAGATTTTTTTGTTGACAACATAGTGAGTGCTAGGTCAAAAGACAAACTATTGGTTTTAAATCCTCTAACAAGGTCACACTTAACCATGTGTATTGTAACCTTTAACAGGGTTGGCTCTTCACTGAGCTCACTTCAGAAGAGTGAAAATATTTTGGGTTACTGGTCCTAGGTGATTTTTTCCCATATTGGTTTTCCACATTAAAATCTGTGTCAAATGTGTATATGTTTCATTGCATTGATATTTTGTTTTACACATTATTGAAACTGGATTGGTTGGTTCACTCTAAGTTTATTTGCTGCAACTCGATAAAGTCTAGAAAAGATAAACATTACATCTTATCGAGCAACTTATATTTTCTAAAGTTATTTATGGCATACATATTGATGAAATTGGGACTATAAGATAACTGAAGGTATTATATTTGAAAGATAAGTTTTTGGCTGGATCTTTTGGAATAATTGATAAGGCCACTAATTCACCCCCCCTCTCAGTTATTCTAACAATTGGTATCAGAGCTTTGGTGCTTGGAAGAAAAGTTTAAAGCGACTTAAGCTAAAGATCACAAGATGAGTAAAAGGGATGTGCCTAAGTTGAACAAGGACAACTTTGCATCATGGAAAAGAAGGATAAGGCTTCATCTATCTGGTATTGGAAATGATGTTACACAACACTTGGATATTGAATATGTTTCACCTAGTGGACCTTTGACTTTTGATCAATTGAGAGAGAAACATGAACACAATTCTTTTGAGTATTTAAAAACAAGGGTTGCGCATAAACCTATACTAGTCCTTCTTGATTTCCATAATATTTTCACAATAGAGTGTGATGTAAGTGAGAGAACTATTGGTGGTGTCTTGAGCCAAGAGGGTAAACTCATGACATTCTTTAGTGAGAAACTAAATGAGGCAAAGAAAAAGTATTCTACTTATGATTTAAAGTTATACGCTATGGTTCAGTCTTTAAGAAAATGGAGACATTACTTATTACCACAAGACTTTGTTGTTTATACTGAAAATCATGCCTTGAGTTTTCTGAATAGACACGAGAAATTGAATCAGAGGCACTCGAAATGGATGAAATATCTCCAAGTTTTCACCTTCACCATCAAGCACAAGAAAGGAGTAGATAATAAATTTGTTGATGCTCTTAGTAGGAGGAATCTACATATTCAAGAAATCTAGTTGGAAAGTGTAGTCATTCCTACTTTGAAAGATATGTACTTAGAAGATGAAGACTTTAAGGAAGCCTATCAAGTTTGGAAGCAATTAGGGGACATGTATCATACTGATTTCTTAGAGTTTATCATTCAAGAAGGGTTACTATTTAAGGGAATTCAATTGTGTATGCCTCTACATGCAATGAGGGAAAAGATTATTAAAGAAAAACATTGTGGGATCTTGTTAGGGAACTTTGGGATAGATAAGATCCTTGATTTAGTGAAAATGTTCTATTTTTGGCCTAAAATGTTGTCATATATCAGAAGGTTTGTGGAAATTTGTTTGATTTGTTAGATGGATAAAGGCCATACCTTAAATGCAGGCTTGTATACACAACTACCCATCCATGCTAATCCTTGGGATTCAGTCATCATGGATTTTGTTTTAGGACTACCAAAGACCAAGATTGGTTATGACAGTGTGTATGTGGTTGTTGAGAGATTTTCAATGATGGATCACTTCATCCCTTGAAAAAAATTTCATGATGCTTATCACATTGTAGGTTTGATATTGAAAGAGGTTGTTAGAATTCATGGTCTACCATTGTCCATTATCTCAGACAGAGATCCAAAGTTTTTAGGACACTTTTGGAAGACACTTTGGAAGAAACTTGGTACAACTTTGTCACTATCATCTACTTACCATCCTCAATCAGATGGTCAAACTAAAGTCATCAATAGGTCTCTTTGGAATTTAAAGGTGTCTCACCCAATAACATGGTACTACATGTGATAACATATTAGCTCAAGCAGAATTTTCCTATAATGATTCAGTGAACAGAAGCATTGGTTTAACCCCTTTCCAAATTGTATATGGTAACCATCCTAGGGGTATTTTGGAACTCAGAGATGTGAAAGATTTAGTCAAGATGAGTGCTCTAGCAGAAGATTTTCTTGAGGTCATGAAGGACATTCACAAACAAGTCCACGCCAAGCTGAAACATACATCCACTAAATACAAAGAATGTGCATATAAAAAGAGAAGGGATTTTTAGTTTGAAGTTGGAGATATGGTGATGATTCATATCAAGAAGGAAAGGTTACTTAAGGATAAATACACTAAGTTAATGATGAATAAGTTAGGTCCTTTCAAAATTCTCAAGAAATGTGGAAACAATTCCTACAAGATTGATCTACCTCCTAGTATTGGTTTATCTCCTATCTTCAACATTGCTGACATCTGTGCTTTCAAAGGTACTATTGATAATGTCTCTACCGTAGGAGATCAAGATCCAGACTCAGAGAAATTTCTCCAGGACTTACCCAAGCCACTTTCTCCATAGATAAACAACATCATTGACAAGAGAGTAGCTAACCAAATAGAAGGAAAACTTACTATGAGTTTCTATTCAAATGGAAAAAACAACCCCTCGAAGATGATTCATGGCTGACACCTGAAGCCATTGAAAATATTGGACTCAAAGTTGCAGACATACCAACTCAAGAGACTTTAGTTTCTTTTTTCAAGAGGAGTATGGTGTCGAGCACCCTTGTTATTCTGTGATAGGATAGTTTTCTCTGCATTTCATGTCTACGTTAAATTTTGTTTTAAGAATAAAGGATTGATTCCTTGGATCATCCTATTGCAAGATCTCGATCTACTTTGTAAGGTTAAGGGTCTTAAGGTACTCTATAAACCTTAAGGTCTCCTTAAGCCATTAAAACAAGAAATCCTGTCATTTTGATGTTTTTGATCCTTAGTCCTAGGTTATACCATATTTAGATTCCCCCTAAGTGTTTAGAGTAAGTTGGTTTTTGATTTTGCAACATTTCCTAAAAAATGTCAAAATATTGCCGAGAAAAGTTACATTGTTGCCGAGCAAAGTTTCTTATTGCCGAGAAAAGTTGCTTGTTGTTGAGCGTCAAGTTGTCAACATATTGCTGAGTAACCTGATATAGTGTCGTTTGGTATTCCATTAGTTACAACTCATAGAGGAGCAACTGAATCGATCGTATGATGCTATAAAAATGTTCTCTTAGACAAGAGAGTAAGGGGGAGAAGATAGATATGTAACAAATATGTATGGTTTGATAAGTTTGAAGGAATATAAACAATTTTTTGAGCATGTTGAGTGTATATGATGCTGTGCAAATCCACTAAGAACAATCAGTGATATATTTTTATGGTGTTGTGAGTTTAAATTTTGTTTCATTCAATATGTATTGATTTGTAGAAGTTAGAAGTTTTTTTGTAAGCGCAGTCTAGAAACCCTCCTATTTTGGGTCTGTGCATAAGATGAAGCCCTAACTTGGGATTTCTCTAGTGGATCCTCAAAGAAACTTGGAAAATTAAATTTAGGGACATGTAATATATGATTTCAAAATCTCAGGAACTCAAAGTTAGGTCTTTAGTTTTTAAGATCAAGCCCTAGATCAAATATCCTCATGTATTTGACCATTCAAGTAAGAAAATGTATGAACATATGAATGGACCATCTGATGGGACTTGGTAGGTTGGTGTTTTTGGGTTGTGTGAACACTCTTGGGTGATTTTATCAACTCTGTGTACCCATCTCTCGATACTTTCTTTGCAAACCAAGCCTAATTTGGCCAATTAGGTCTGTGTGTCTTGCAGGTGTTCAGGGGTGTTGGAATAGAGTTGGTCTCTGTGAATTTTGGGTTTGTTGTAACTTACTAAAGGGTACCTAATTTTGTAATTTATTTTCCAAGTCCCTTTGCAAAATTAAAAGTTGTCTTAGGAAATCCACCTAGAAAAGGATACAAGGATTTCTAGGATAGTTTTGGTTTTAGTGACTTGAGGTGTGTGCTACACAAACCAATGGGTGGTTTCATACCCATAGATTAAGTGATTGTTAGGAAATGTGAATATTTCCTTATTTTTAGCCTTGAAGAAGGAAATATTATTGAGGAATCAAAGTTTCTCAGTTTGAGCACTTGGGTTCACTTGTGACTTCTTGCAGCGTTGCTCTGCATCACACTCAAATAGGTCCCTGCCTCCCCGACAAGATTTCACCTTTCTTGTATATCAGACGTACAAGGTCAGGGAAATGAGTTTAATATTTGTAACACCTTCTCATCTTCAACACTCCTGTGATGCTTAATGCACTTCACCTTATGTCCCTTATTTATCAGGAATTCAAGGCAAGCACATGCCCCATGGAAATACCCCTCACCTACATTGAGCCATACATCCTCCGACGGTGCCTTTAGTTTCAATATGAATATCTAATGTGGATAAAGGAAATGCACTGATGCTGATGAAGCCCAAGGTGCACCCACCTCCTCCTATCCCCAACATCTTGGACATACCTTGCCTTGCTATCTATGGCTAGGGTAATAGGTCTCACAAGATTGCATAATCTCCTTTGACACTTGATATTCATCCTTCAAGGGCAATCTCTGTTCCTCCTATTACCTATGGGGAAAATAGAGGAAGGGAACCCATGACTAAGGCACTAGAGCTCATATCAGACCCACCTACTACTCCATCGGTAGGGCCATCTTTTATATTAGTGACAATATCGATGGCCTCTCCTATGAAGAAGGATAATGTTGTACATTCACAAGCTTCTTATCCCTACCCAAACCTATATTAGACCTAGCTTGCACGTGAGTGAAAGTGTCATTGATGGGAGAGGGCTCTAGGTCATGAGGCCACCACAAGGGTATAAAGTACATCCTCTGAGACTATGTCTACTGCTACTTTTCTTACACTTCCAGATCTGCCCCTACTCCTACTATGACTTCATCAACTTCTTGCCCTTCCACCACCTTCATCACGCTACCCCTTTCATCGAGAGTGACCATCGACCACACACTAAATGGGTCTAGGTATTTATCTCTCCTTCGTAGGAGCCACCACTAATCACCACCTTTCCCAATATCCCACCATTCATGGAGCTAGTAAACATGTTGAATACTCAAGTAGTATATAGCATAGTAATGTCCACTCATCCTATGCATTCTAATCCTCGGGACCACCATGCCATCTTTCCCAAAGTCCCAAAGGCTGCTATAGTTGAGTGGAGGTCTTCTCCTCCATTCATTAAAGAGGAAATTAAAGTAGGGCCCTATTCCAAAGTTTAAGCATCATAAATATGCTCTAAAAGATCCTATTTTAGTGTCCATTCTTGTAGTAGAGAAAGCTTTGGCTTCTCCTAAGTTTGTCTCTACCCCTTTTGCTAAGGAAAACATGGAACCTTTTGTATTTGCACCTCTACATGAGTCTCCTACAAGTGTTTACGCTTGCATATTTGACTCACTAAAGGATATTCTAATGTTGACGATGATCTTCAAACGATCCCTCTCACTCACCAGAGTTGAGCTTTTGGATGATAACATTGAAGTAGTATCATCCTTACCCCTAGCTACTAGTGGGGAACCTAGGGATTTCATTGCATTTATACCATTTCAATCATGACCTCCCTGCCCATATGATCAAGATTGCTAGGACAATGACTTGTTGATGGATAGTCTGTGAAGGCTATGCCTGATTTTGTATCTGTAGATTAGAGTGTGTTTTCCTATGTTCCCAAGTGCTTATATTTTAGTTTTTTTCCCTCATGTAGGACCCTTTTACTCCATTAGTACCTAGAAATGAGATATTTTCTATTATAAACCTTCTTCTATCTACGATCTTACTCTTCTATTTGTCATATTCTTGATTTTTGATATTTGGGGACGATGCAAAGTGTTGGGGGCATTTACACACCCCTTCCATGTTGAACCAATTTTTTGTTTTCCTTTTTATTTGTGTAATTTTCTTCATATCTAAGCCATGGTTGGAAGTGGTGAGACACACCCTAAGAGTGGATATATGTCTTACTCTTCTGGGTTTTGATGTCAATCCATCGGATCCCCCTGTCTTTGTATAAATGTTGGGGAAAATATGTGTCACCCATCAGTAAGTGATATTTCATGGCAACATATCATATGTTGACATGCCATAATGTCTCTTCTCTCCTTGTAATGACCAATGCTCCCCTCTGAGAAACATAATACATCCCACGGGGGGGGGGGGTTGTGTTATCTATATATTTGGTCTTTTTAATCTAACAAACACTTTAGTATGCTTTATCCTCAAATCTTGTATATATGGATGATAATTAGGTTTTTGTTGTCCCCCTATGTCAACATCAGAGCATAATCTATTGTCTACTTAATTGTGTCATATTGCATGAGCCGCTCCATTCTTCTAAAAGATATTGTCTTATAGCTAGTGTTCCTAAGGGATTTTGAGACATGAATCTTCCCGTCCACCTGAAACCTCATTTCCATGATATGAAGGTTAAGGGTGAACTAACATATGTCATGAATCCATGTCATTCCATATACCATATCAGTATATGCCATGTTCACCACATAAAAATCTTCATTAAACTCAAAGTTATTCAAATGCATGGGAAGATCTGAAATCATCCTATCACACTTAAGGGTGTAGCTATCTGCAACCTTCATTCTTATGTGCTCAAAATCCTTTGTTAATGTACCACACCTCTCAACCAACCTAACATCAATGAATTTATTTTTGTCACGTATATTAAGAAAGATAATAATCTTATGTCTGTCTATGACTCCACGATTCCTAAAAGAGTCTTCGTGATGTATGCTAGTGAAACATGTCTCTTTAAGTTTTACTTTTGCCTTATTTTCTACCTCTTGTTCAAAGTTTTATGAATCAGACTCTTCATTATCCATTTGATGATTATATTTTTAATCCTTTTAGAAAGCCCACATGACTCAGTTATCCTTACTCTTAGGCTTTAATGGATGGTTATGGTTTGTATCATATGACCCTTTGTATTAAAAATATAACTTCTTTCTGTCTAAATAATTAAGTGTTTCTTGATCTAGGGGTGCTACTTATTTCCCCCTTGTGTCTATTTTTTCCTCTTTCTTGTGAAACATCCTATTGTCCTTCTATGAAGATGATCCCTTAGGTGAGAACTTTCTATGTGGGGCTGCAAGTTCTGTGTTACTAGATTTTTTTATTGCTTCCTGCAGTGTTGGGGGATCAACTAATTTTACCCAACCTTTTAAAAATTCTAATAGGCCTTCAATAAATAGCACAAATAATGACCTCTCTTCTATGTTAGAAACCATCACTAACAAATTCTGAAAGTTACCAATATAACTCTCCAAATTTCCAATCTGTTTGTCCGAGGATCCTTCTTATCAAAACATTCAATAAACCTATCCACAAACTCCTGATAAGAGGTGATGTGGTTATGATTTCTATTATAAAGAGATCCAAGATTACTAAGAGGAGGAAGGGGGTGAATAAGTAATCTAACAATTCAAACTTTTCATTAACCATGCAACCACTTGCATCAATAGACATCCATTGCAAGAAAAACTAAACAATAAAGATAAACATCCACAACCATGCAACTTAATAACACCAAATTTTTTCTTGTGTAAATTCAAGTGGGAAAAACCATGTGTGGTGATGTCACCCACTAAAATCTGCACTCTTATAAAGTAATTCCGATTAAGAGCTTAGTCCTGTTAAAAGATTTAAAAAATGTCTGGTTAAGAGAAAGACCCTGTTAGGAGTCACCTGGTCAAGAGATTTACCTTTGGCCTTGTTAGGATCTTTACCCTATTAGGAGTAACCTGGTAAAAGGATTTCAAACCCTAATTAAAGAGTAAAGGATTTATAATTCAGACCTATTAGGATCTACCTGGTTAAGGTATTTAGCTTGATGAAGCTGTTAGGAATAAAAAATAAATGATCTTGAGAAATTGCTCTCTACTAATACTGATCTAGTTGAAAGCTCAATTTCTTCTTCCCATACTGACAATCTTCTCTCTTCTCTCAATCGTACCTCTGCATCCATGATCTACACTTTATTCTTTTCATCATTTTACATATTTATACATTGCAAGCTCATTAAGGAAATTAACCACCTTACAAAGCATTGTACAATCTTTCCCACTCAATGAACAAACCCTAAATTGTGTTAACAATCTATAACACTCTCTAACAAACTCAGGTCAACCTTCAAATCCATCACACTTCAATTGGACAAAGAAAAGTCAAACCATAACACATTCTTCAATGTTATTGCACAACCTTCAAGAAATCTGATCACAATGATCATGAAAATGAAAACTCATCAATCCTTGTCAATTGTAAACATCACCATGATCCATAGAACACATCATTACTTACTACAATACAATACATCTTCAACGGTCAAGGATCTGACTGAATGTTCTATGAACTTCTTAAGACTTCTTACTAAATGACCGTCTATCACTTGAAACTTGGTCTCCCGGTCATCAAATCATGATGCGGTCGCAATAGAAACCTCATAGCATATTCAAGATAACATATTATGAACTAAATCAAAATCTATTTGACACAAACATTAAATCATTCCTTCTTTTCTTCATCTTGTTCTTCCTATTGACCTGTCAACCTTCAATCAAACATAAGTCACACCAAACAAAAGATTAACTTTTGTGGTCATAGATATAGCATTTGGAGACACCACTTAGTCTTCCTTTATGATCACACACACAAGATCTTACCAAATCTCTGGATTCAACCTCTTGAACATACACCAGTATAACACACACATTGTCAACCAACAAACACTAAGTTGACATCAATGAGAACATCATAACTAATCAACCTATCATCAGATCTACATCAAAAATATACCATAGATACTCAACTTTGATGGAAACACCAACAATAACAAGCAAACTAAATATAAAATTTCTCTCCCTTAGCTGATTCTTCTGACTTTCTCTCCTTGTGATCTTATCCACAATATTTACTCTTCTCTTCTTCCCCTTTGAAAACAATTCCAAAAGCCCAATACATCATCTACTACAACTATATTCATCTCTTTCTGACTGCTCCCCCTAAGGAGTAGGCCCCTTATCATAAATCTAAAATGAAAGATACGACAATAAATTCAATGGATTGATGAACCTACAACATCTTAGTTGTATTCAGGTAGGGGCATAACCCCTAACTTACCTCTAAGGCACTCAAAAGTAACCTTAGGTAGTGGATTTGTGAAGATATCTTCTATCTGCTCCTTTGTTGGTACATATTCCAACTTCACCTCTTTCTCCTGCACTTGATCTCTTAGAAAGTGATACTTAATTGCAATGTTCTTAGTCTTGGAATGCATCACAAGATTCTTGGAAATATTTATTACACTTGTATTATCACAAAAGATAGTTACTAGTTCAGTCATATTTTCTTTGATACCTTCAAGAATCTTCTTTATCTATGAAATTTGTGTGCAATTGATAGCTACTACTACATATTATGCTTCTATTGTGGATTGTGAGATACAACTTTGCTTCTTACTTTTCCAAGATACAAGCCTATCACCTATAAAGAATGCACCACCACTTGTACTCTTTCTATCATCAACATTTCCTTCCCAATCAACATCAGTAAACACACTCAAATAAAAATCATCATCCACATAACACAGAGCATAGTCAACTATCCCTTTTAAATACACGAATGTCCTCTTGACTGCAACCATATGAGATTCCTTAGGATTTGATTGAAATCATAGCCACTATGAGAAATATCTGGTCTGCTATGGACAACATACTGTAACTTACCAATCATAGATCTATACAAAGTAGCATCTACTACATCAGATTCATAATCCTTAGACAATTTACATTCTATTACCATGGGGGTTCCAACTGGTTTGGAGTCATCCATGCAAAAAGTCTTGAGCACTTCTTTCAAATATTTGGATTCACTGATATATATACCATTCATTAGTTGTGAAACCCGCAATCCAACAAAAACTTTGAATTCCCCAATCATTGAAATTTCAAACTTCTTCATCTCTTCAGCAAATGTCAAACTTATATCATCATTTCCTCCAAAGATTATATCATCAAAAAATACATATGCTAACAATAACTTATCTCCTTCAACCTTTAAGTACACATTGCTACCATCACTTGTTCTATTAAAGCCGATCTGAATAATATAGGAATGTAACATTTCATACGATACCCTTGGAGCTTGTTTTAGTCAATATAGTTATTTTTTCAACTTTCATACCATTTCCTTATCCTTTGTCAATGCAAAACCATCAAGTTGTTCTAATTAGACCTCTTCTTCAATAATTACAGTCTATAGTCTTTATAATTTAGCTAACCTATACTTAATAGATTATGTGTTAGACCATCCACATAATAAACACCATCTGTATTACTCTTGTCATTCAAAGAAATAGTGCCTTTACCTTTTACCAAACAAGGTTTACTATTACCAAGCCTTACCACATGCCACCATCTAACTCATCAAGTTTAATGCACTTACTCTTATCACCAAACATGTGATGTGAGAACCCATTGTCTATAATCCATTCATCATTTTGTCTTAAGTGAGAAATCAATGCCTTTTCTCCTTCTGAGGGATCTTCTT
The DNA here is from genome assembly GCA_018584345.1 of Thuja plicata. NCBI lineage: Eukaryota > Viridiplantae > Streptophyta > Pinopsida > Cupressales > Cupressaceae > Thuja > Thuja plicata. Next base: position 1,806,765 of record MU224923.1, read on the forward strand.
TAACTACAACAAATACAAACTCCTCTTCCTCATTATCTATTGATTCTTCACCGATAACTCATTCATCCACTACAACAAAGCATTGTTTCTTCTCTTTTCCCTTAAAATTTCTAAACTTATCCTTTTGTTCACCATTAGGACATCTCTTAGAAATATGCCCATCTTATTACATGAGAAAAGTTTCAGTGGAAGTTTACCTTTGTACTTACCAGTCCCTCTAGGTAGTCTCTTAGCTAGTAGAGCCTCAAGCTCTCCTTGTTTCCTTTCTTCATCCAAGATAGCTTCAAGTTCCCTTGAATAACTTCACATGTAATCATAATCATTACTTGTATCCTTACCTTTCCTTGTCAGTACATTAGACACTAATACCTTGAAAGCTACCTCAACTCTTGGAATATAATTATCAAAGTTATTTAACTCAGATGCAACAAGCTTACCGATCAGTCCATCTATAGTAACATTGTCAAATGTTCTCAACTCATTTATAGAAGACACTCTAATGGAATAATAAGGCAATAAAGTTGTCAAAATTTTACTTACCACACTATCTTCCTCATTAGTGCCACCAACACCTCTGATAGCACCAACAACTTATTTTATTCTTAGGCCATATTGAGAAATGTTCTCTCCTTCTACCATCTTCATGTCATCATACTTTCCTCTAAGAATGTCTTCCTTATATTTTTTCACTTGAATATCTCCTCCATAGATTAGTTCCAACTTTTCCCAGACATCAAAGGCATTATCAAGTCCATGAACATCAACATATTCAATATTAGATAGGGTAATTACAATAGCTTCATGTGCTTGAGTGTTCTCCCGTTGTTCCTTCAGTTCATCTGTAGTGAGAGTTTGAGTAGGGGTGATATTCCTTCTTGTGACATGCATCCAATATTGTGGTCCTAAACTTTTTAGATATAACTTCATTCTATCACTCTACACTAGGTAGCTATCTTTAGAGAACTTGGGAGGTTCCTTCCTCATCATTGGATATTTTCCTCAGGCTATTAGGCTTACCAAAAAGAGGACCAAAGATTTGATACCAATTTTTAGTATAAAGAGATCCAATATTACTAATAGGAGGGGGGGGGGGGGGGAATNTAATAGGAGGGGGGGGGGGGGTGAATCAGTAATCTAACAATTCAAACTTTTCATTAACCATTCAACCACTTGCATCAATAAACATCCATTGCATGAAAAACTAAACAATACAAATAAACATCCACAACCTTGCAACACAACAACACCAATTTTTTTCTCATGGAAACCCAATTGCAAAAAATGACGTGTGGGGATGACACCCACTAAAATGTGCACTCTTCTGAAGTACACTCGGTTAAGAGCTTAGCCTTGTTAAGAGATTTTAAAAATGCCCAAATAAGAGAAAGACCCTATTAGGAGTCACCCGGTCAAGGGATTTACCTCTAGCCCTTTTAGGAGCTTTACCCCATTAGGAGTAACCTAGTTAAAGGATTTCAAACCCTAAATAAAGAGTCATCTGGTTAAAGGATTTACAATTCAAACCTATTAGGATCTACCCGGTTAAAGGATTTAGCTTGATGAAGTTGTTAGGAATAAAAAAGTAAATGACATGAGAAAGTAGCACTCTATGCTAATAAAAAACTAGTTCAAGCTCAATTTTTGCTTCACATACAAACAATCTTCTCTCTTCTCTCAATCACACCTCTGCATCCATGATCTACACTTTCTGTTTTCACCATTTTATATATTTACACATGTATCATCTTAAAATGGAAGCACTTCCATGTTAAGAGTGTTTAGCTCTTCTTAGGGGACGTTTTTTGACCTCTACCATATCATCATCCTATTTCTGCATCATCTCATGCTTCTGTGCTGGTTTAGGAACCTGATTGGGCCTCTCCGGGAACCTCCTACCCCACCTGGCATATTTTCTAGGGGTTTTGGCCCCCTGGGTTAGGGTCGACCTCGACCCTGACCTGGGTCCCCCTTTCAAATTAGGAAACTTGTCGGCTGCCAGGGCTCATAAAAAATTTAGTTTTCCCGCTTCTGGGTCGGCTGTTTCAGGTTTCAAAGAGTTGATTCCAAAATTATATTTAATATAGGTCCTCTCCTAGGGGTAAAGGCTTTAATGGGAATTTAATCCTCCTATGTATGCCTCGTTAGAAGATTGTGCCCTAATTCCATATAAAAGGAAGCATTTCTATCTCATTTTCTCTAAGCATTACAAATTATCAACTAGGTGATCAAGTGAAGTTTCAAGCATCCATTTCCAAGCTCTCAAGGTGTTCAAGTCTTCCTCTCAAGCATTCAAGTTATCCATTGAAGATCAAGGATTCAAGCTTTCAATCCTTTGAAGGGATTAGGTTCAAACATTCAAGATTCATCATTCAAACCCTAGATCTAGCCATCATGGTGGTGTGATCTTCCTTCAAGATCCTTT
>MU224923.1:1813728-1830058 GCA_018584345.1 Thuja plicata
TTAGATTCAATTCTACTACTTGTTAGCATTCTATACTTTATTGATTTCAAGGTTAATTCCTAAATCGGGGTTTGACTAAGGCAAACCCCTCCCCCCACAACAAACAATCTCCTTTTTCTTGCAGGTACAGGTACAAAATAGTTGATTTGAGAGCAGTTCTAGATACCCTTTTCGACAAACTTCCGGGATCCGCGAACAGAGTCACTCTCAGATCTGTGCAGGTCAGGGTCAACATTATTGGGTCAAGGTTGACATTTGTGGGTCAAGGTTGACCTTTTTCATAAGACGACATCAGAATGGAAAAATATTTCTGGGTTTTGTTTGTCTCTGCGTTCTGGTTTAGGATCAACTATCAGTTTTTCCAGAAACTCAATATAGACATCAGAAAACAACATTCTTTGATTTGTAATATTTCAAAGTTAGTGCATTTCTCCTATTTCTTCAAATACTGTCATATATCATTTCTATGCATATCATTGACATAATCTAAGGTATCTCCTTTGTTATTCTCCCTTCCAAATAGTTGATTCATTTGTGCATTAACCCTTCTTTGGGGTTGATCAACTTGGATCTTCCATTTGTGTATTTGGGAATAAAAGAGGAACATCTTATCTTCTCCCTAATCACAATTGCAATACACAATCAATTTAATTCAATCAAGGTTAAAAGAATCCAATATAATCTAGGTAATTCAAAGAACAATTTACATATCAATCACATCCCAATCAATAATCATAATAAATCAACAAATCACCCATTTTCATATCTTACATTTTAGTAACATAATCAATTATTAATAAACAATCAATCAATACCCTATTTTATATGTTACAACACATTACAAGTTCATTAGGGAAATTAACTGCCTTATAAAATGTTTTACAATCTTTCCTGTTCAATGAACAAACCCTCAAATGTGCTAACAATCTATACCACTCTCTAAAAAACTCAGACTAGCCTTCAAATCCATCACACATTAGTTTAACAAATAAAATCAAAACCACAACACATTCTTCAATGTTCTTGCACAACCTCCGAGAAATCTGATCACAATGATCATGAAAATGCCAACTCATCAATCCTTGTCAATATTCAACATCACCATGATCCCTAAAACACATCATGACTTACTACAATAGGGTGCATCATCACCGATCAAGGATCTAACTGACTGTTCTAAGAACTTCTTACTGAATGACCTTCTATAACTTGAAACTTGGTCTCTTGGTCATCAAATCATGATGCGGTTGCAACAACAAACTCATAAAATATTCAAGTCAACATATCCTAAACCACAACATCTGAATCAAAATCTATTTGACACAAACATAAAATCATTCCTTCTTGGCTTCATCATTTTATTCCTATTGACATGCCAACCTTCAATCAAACATAAGTCACACCAAACATAAGATCAACCTGTGCAGACATAGATATAGTATTTAGAGACATCACTTAGTCTTCCTTTACGATCGCACACACAAACTCTTACCACAACTCTGAATTTAGCCTCTTGAACAGACACCAGTATAACAAACACATTATTAACTAACAAACACTAAGTTGACATCAATGAAACCATCATAACTCATCAACCTATCATCAGATCTATATCAAACATATACCACAGATACTTAACTTTATCTCTACATCAGTTATGCCAACAATGTTGTAATGTGACCATCCCCTGATACCACCATTCATGTGCTACACCCTCAAAGTGTAAAGTGACATATTTAATTGAATCTCTCTTTGCCATAGGTTGAAGATTCAATAACGTGCCTATCTTGTGAACCCAAGACTGAGATGTAACCTTCCCATTTCCATCAAACATGGGTAATGTGAGTTTTCTGGTGGCATGATTAAGGTCTTTATTTTGGCATCTTAGTCTCTGTTTTTGTCCTTTCTTGTAATTCTCTCTCCTTTGACTTGAAAATCTATCAAAGCTCATGCATTCGCTAACCTATGGTGTCAACAATTTCCACTCATAATTCACTGCCATAAGATTATCTACAAATGTTGCCTCTCCTTCTTCTTCAACATAATCATCTTCTGGTTCATCCCTGAGAAAGGTGGGCTATGTAGGCCTATTAATGTTATGGGTGGGAGATCTTTGTGCTATACTTCTTTCGTCATCTGGTACTTGGATTTATCTTTTCTATGGGTTCATTTGTCGTATCATTGTAGTCAATGCTTGTAGAGCCTTGATAACATGTTGTTGTCCTACCGCCACGTGTCTAAATTTATCTCATGCTTCTCTTCATTGTTTCCCCATTTCTTCCTTCGTTTCTTGGCAGTTCTTCTCCTCCCTTGTCACCCATTCATGTTAATGGTATGTCCTCAAACTGATTTTCCTCTTGTTCTACTCTCCTAAGAGTGTAGCACGTATGACGACCTAGTTTTTGTGGGTGCATATGAAACTTCAACCCTCCAAGATGGTAGGATCAAAGATCTGATAAAATTTTACTATCCTTTGATAATTTTGATTCCAACTTTCTAATTTTTGGACTTGAGAATTACACCAAACACTTTGCACACAAAGGAATATCTCGCTGATGTAATTTCTGATTTCTTCTAAAGTGCTAAACTTCAATTGGTAACAATAGATATGCATGCAAAGACTTAAAAATATCTAAACAATGAACTAGGTTGAAGATACAAATGTTTTTTATATTTTTCAAGTGCATATGTATTGATTAAACATGAGAAAATGTGCATCTACAACAACATAACATTAGGAAAAACACTTGTAATGAAAACTAATCTGAAGCACAATATAACAAGTGAATGCAATCTTATTTCTCTTTACTAATGAATTAGAAATGACTGATTAATAATAACGAGAAATGGCTAAGACTCTTGGCTCATAATTTAACATACTTCATAAAATCCTGAGTATTAATGGCAACTACTGTTATTTATGACATTAATGCAAAACTCAAAAGGAACCTGAAAATGAACAGTTACAAATGACATAGATTTTGAAACAAAATAGTGCAGGAAAATTTCTTTTAGATAAGAGATTTAAAATAAATAAATAATAATAGGGAGTAAAAATAAATCAGATTATAAAACATAGAATACAAAAATTAGAAACACACACACACACACACACACACACACACACACACACACACACACACAATTGAAATGAAAGAGATGAGATTTTTTATAAACACCTACACACAAAATATGTAAGAGAGATTTATTATTGAATACATAATATTAAAAAGTAAGTTGTAACCTTGTGCTTGACATGACAAAGGTTAAGCAATACATAACAAAAACTAATTTAATGCAGGCTTTTTTTTTATAGATATTATTCTAAATTTGAAATTGAAAATTAAGTTAGAAAATCCTACACAGAGGTTAGCAAAAGCGTTCTGGTGGAAATCCTTCCAAAACCAAAATAAAATAATTTTAAATGGATTTATCTAGCATGCAACAAACTTGTTAACAAGTTTGAAAAAAAAAACAATTTTAAACCAAAATGTGCACAAAAAAAGATTGATGAAAGGGATATCTAAGCTAAAATTCTTCTCTTTTTTCCTCAAAGAAATGTTGAAAAATATATATTTAAAGAGAGTGCTCCAAAAGTGAGTTCTCCATTAGATAAATGGTAATACTTCAACAACACAAGCTCAACAAATTGATTAGTAGAAACCTGCTCTGATACCATGAAAGTTTTGAATAAAATTGGAGACCATTTCTGAGTATTTTCTTGCAACAATCCTGTTCTCACGCTTGGTGCGGATTGTACATTACATCAAATGATCTAAGACTAAATAGATATCAAAGTACCATGAATCTTATTCATTTGGTCATGGTTTCATTCAAACCCATTTTATATTGAGAAAGATTTTTTTTTTTTCTAAAAAAAGGTACAAAGCCTAGGTAGGGTAACCAATGACAATAAAAAATGCATATTTGGATTTTCCCATAGTGAAAATTAATACAAATGAGTGGGAATGCTTGTATTTGTGTATTCTAACATTTCCCAAATTTTTAGGACTCCAACTTGAGGGCTGCAGGTGCTCTTGAAGGACTACAGGTCTAATATCCTGATGTATCAGACTGTTCAAGGAAATTGAAGAACTCTTTTGAATTCCATAAGTAAATTGGGCTTCTTATGATAAGAGAAGGTGATTGGAAGGTCTATGGGGGTCTTAGGAACAAGTCCCAATGGATGAGAGACTTTTTAAAAATAGTTTAAGTACATTTATGATGACAATCCTTAAAATATAGTCTGGAATAGTGCTAGTGCGACGAAGAGGAAATGACATAAAATCAAGATCAAAGGTGCAGTGAAGTTCATGTTACATGTTGGAAGGGGTATTAGAAAGATTCATAGACCTGTTTTAGTGTTTGGTTAAGTCTTGTGACAAACATAAGTCAAAACATAATGATTGTCATTGAAGGACTATGTGTCACATAATAGGTAGTGATCAGTTAATGTTGTGTCCTCTATCGCTTGTCATCATCAAATACTTCATGAGATCACTTGTATACAAGGTGTTGGGGTTCTTAAATTAATTTGTTGTGATTGAATTTATATGATCTTTCTTTGGCCTTGTCCTCTTTAAGTGGTCATTCCAAGTCTCATTGAGATAATAATTATAAAACCTAAGTATTAGACATTCAACCACCCACATTCATACCCTTGTAGTACAAATAGTGTCTACAACAGGGAAGGTGCAAGTACAAATGTTAGAAAGAATGGATAGGTAGGATGGGCATTTTGCAGGTGTTACTTATCCTACTAGTTGAGCATTGTTCCTACATTTTAGACAAAGTACATGAAGTTGGCGAAGAGACAGGCCACTGATTTGACATTAATGAGACAAGTCCAAGATTCATAAGATATACAAAATGCGAGAGAATACTTCCATGCTATTAACACACCCCTCATCGGGATTCAAAATTGGGTATGACTTCTCCTTCTATCTTCTTCTTTCCCTCCTATTTCTTGGGATATATAATTGTACAGGGGTAAATCCCTATAAATGCATCATTTCAGACCATAGTTAGAATCTGGAAAAATGATGATTTTGAGGCACCAAAGTTGTAATAGACTAGCTTTAGTTTTCTAAACTCTTTCTTTTAGTTCAATCTGCAATGTGTGTGTGTGTGTGTGTGTGTGAGAGAGAGAGAGAGAGAGAGAGAGAGAGAGAGAGAGAGAGAGAGAGAGAGAGATTTTGCCATGTTTTTCTCATAGCCTCTCTCCTATAAATACAAGAGGGCTCATTATAGAATTTTATCTTTATGCATTGCAAGAAAAATCTGGTAAAATTGTGCAAGTTCAAACTTTTCTTTAATTTGTGCAAGTTAATTTTTGAGTGAATAAAAAGCGAGTATTTTCAATCTTTGAGTTGAGGAGGCTTTTGGAATTATTTGTTGTTGCTATAAGGAGAGTCTTAAATCTGATTTTATATAGATTTTGTTCTATGATTGTCAATTTGAGTTAGTTACGAGAGAATACATAGTCTTTGAGCTATGATTCTTAGTTAAATTAGAAATTAGAGAGGAACTTTTATGTATCAAGTCTTTGTTCTAAACATATTGCTGCTTCATCTTTTTAATTTATAGAATAGTGTATGAGTCTTTGAGCTGATGTACGTTCTTTAGTTATAAGTAAACTGGTATGCTATAAGGACAATCTTTCGGTTGGTCTTAAGATTATTGGTATTATTGCTCCAATTAGTACTTAGAATGGAAAAGAGGTCTTAGTTTGTAGAGTGTTTATTTATAAAAGTGAAATCCTTCCTAAAGAAAGATGAAGCGACACGTGCAACACCCCAATCATAGATTAGTTTGAGTTTCTTGCTAAGTTTTAGTTGATTCAACAACAATAAGAAGGGCGCCTCTCCTTAGTTGAGAGGAGAGATTATTTCTCACACACTTTATCTAAATACTCCAATTTGTAAGTAGTGTGCCTACGACAACTTACAAAATATTTAGCCAACATAGATCACCCTAATTATGATCTCACTGCAAACATTAATGCCACAGTTAGAAAAATACAGGGAAGAAACTATATGTGTTGAAATCCTACCTGTTGGGAGCACGCTTAGACATGCAAACATTAGAGATATAAATCATTTAACTATACTAACATGTCTAAAAGCATACTATTAAAAACAACAATGGACTCCATAACAATCTCCGATGAGCTAAACAAGGGCACCCAATGCTTTTTTGATTTGCTCTTATATAAGGTTTGTGGGTGTGCTCTCCCAACACAATATATTAATCCCACTTGATTTTTTGGTGGATAAAACTAGAATGCAAACTAATGGATGGATGAAGAACTCAAGAACAAGTATGAAGAACTTGTCTCAAGCTATTCATCATATGATTGAAATGTGAAGTAAACAACTAAGCTAGGGTGATATGCATGAGATGATAAAACTAAATTCATTTGTCATTATCCTAACATGTGATTTCTAGATTCAACTATGAGTTAAAAATGAAATGAACTAAGAGCTAAGATTTGAAAACATGAACTAATGCAATTCTAGAGCTATTTTAACATGATAACAATGCATAAATGAGAGATATATTTGCTCTTGACAATGGCCTCTATTTATAAATTGTTTGGAGGATAGAGAGGGCTTGGATGAGGTGGAGCTCATGTGGCATCCACATAGGTGCTACATGAGGGACACATAAGCCATGCAAGAGGCCCAGTTTGCTCACACATGTGTGAGCAAATTTGGATGTGATGGGTCAAAGTGTACTTAAAGTAAACATGTGAAGGATCTTGTAAGAGGTGTAAGAGTTTTAGTCCAATGAAACACTTTTAGAAAGTGTAAGAAAGTGTCATCAAGGTTGTAAGAAACCTTGTTGGCACCAAATTAGCATGTTTTTGAAAATTCAAATTTGGAAATTTGCTCACACATGTGTGAGCAAATAATTAGGACTAATATGTGTAGGAATAAATAAATTAGCCTAATTAACCTTAGTTAATTAGAAAGTAGGTCTATTTGGTGAAAGTGATGTGAGGTAGGGTAGGATCTAGGTTCAAATTAGCTTAATCTAAAATAAAATTTAGATTAATTATGGTTTAGTAGAACTTAGGTGATGTGAAGGAATAAATAAATTAAAAATTTATTTAAAAGTGATTAATGAGGGAAATGTATATAAATAAGATTTAATACATTAAAGGGGGATGATATTTAAATTAAATTTAAATACTAAGGAAAGTGAATCATATTTAATTAAATAGATAGAAGAATATAACAAATATAATTAATTAAAATTAACTATAATGTTATGAGAGTATTAATTAAATTAATATAAGGATGATTTTGGACGTCTATATTTTGCCCCTTTTTGATGCAGTGTCGAAAGTGGCGTCACGTCAAAGAAAAGAAAATAAGATGCCCTAGAGAAAAAATTAATTATGGTGGGAGATGAGATGATGCCCCCTCGAGAAAATAACAGAAAAAATAAATTTTGCGGAATTTTCTCGAAAAAAGGCAGAAGAGAGGAAGAAGAGAGAAAAGGGGGAAATTAGGTGGTGTCACAAGACATGATAACTGAGGATAGATTGGGGACATGACGCCCCAATCGGGATGGGGGAATAAACAGAAACCTTGCCAAGAGAAAAATGCAAAGTGCAATATGACCTAGCTAAAATGCAATCCTAACTACACGATGACAGTGGGATTTATACCGTGTTAATGTTGGAGAGCACACCCTAGTTTGATTTTGAAAAAGGATTTATGCACCATGTGCTAGAAAACACAAGTGACATGGTTCCTTTGTGTGGAATAGACTCTCAGACAAATATGTTGTTAGGAACAATAATGCAAGATATTAGGTATGATGAGACCTATGAAATGTTGCTAATGAGGAGATGCAATACACCCAGATCTTTTTAGGGATTTGGGATGAATGAATCCTGCCCCCAGTGAGGCATACATAGTCATAACTGAGCATCAAACATAAATGCACTAACAATCTATGACAAGCAGATTATACCATAAATGACACGTATTCCAATAGGTACTCACCATAACAAACAAAGATATGAAAGATCGAGGATGTCACGAGAAGGACACATTGAAACACAAGATAAAATCAACAAAAAGGCATCTTAACCAAGCGGTCATTCAGTCCAGAAGTTCTTTCCACGAACAAATTTGATGTGAGAATTGATAGAAAAGCTGACACCGGAAGGATGCATCCTGATGGGCAAAAGATTGATTGATTGAAATGGGAATTCACTGGCAATGGCTTGTGAATAGAATGAAACTTAAGAAAGTCAATCTGTCTATTGATTTGTTGGAAATGTTTGTGGTCATTGTGTCTAGAATAAAGCTCAGTGTTGATGGGGTAAGTTTAGTCATGCGGGAATGCGATTTTATAAGAAGAGGAATTAGATTGAAATGATTGGAAGATAAGAGGAATTAGATAGAAGATGATGGTATTAGATTAGAAGTGGAATGAATGGGATAAAATTAAATTGGAAGAAGATACATGAATTGGAATATAAGATAGAATGGAAGAGGAATGGATTAGATTAGAAGATAGAATGGGAGAGGAATGGATTGGATTAGAAAATAGATAGAAATGGAAGAGAAATGGATTAAATTAGAAGATAGATAGAATGAAAGAGGAATTGATTGGATTAGAAGATAGATAGAATGGAAAAGGAATGGATTAGATTAGAAGATAGAATGGGAGAGGAATGGATTGGATTAGAAAATAGTTAGAAATGGAAGAGAAATGGATTGGATTAGAAGATAGATAGAATGAAAGAGGAATGGATTGGATGATTCGAAGTTGGAAGGAAGAATAAATAGATGGGAGGAGAGGAAGATAAGAGGAATTGGAGAATAGGAGATAATTGGAAGATAAGATAGATAGAAATGGAAGAGAAATGAATTGGATTAGAAGATAGATAGAATGAAAGAGGAATAGATAAGATGATTGGAAGACATATAATGGATGAGGAAGATAAGATATTAATGGATGAATATGAATTTAATAGAATGGGATTCAGACCAATGACAAGGGATAACCAAGGAATGGTGGAGATGGAGAGATAGATTGGATGGGAGATAAATGAAGGGAATGGATGGATATGTAATATTGAATGGATGAATAGGGAATATGGGATTGAAGGATGGAGATTCAAGAACTAGGTGGTAAAGGAGTGAAATGTCCCACACTAGCAGTAGGAAAATGAAGGATGGGAAGATCAGGGATAAAGGATGCACGAAAGAGAAGGATGGTGTGTAGGGGATGTGAGTGGAAGACTGAAGAATGGGGAATGAGTGGATTAGGATCCAAGGACTATGTTTCAAAGGATGCCCCCATACTAGAGGTGGGAAGATTTAGGATGGAGAGATGGTGGATAAAGGATAAAAGAGATGGATAAATAGCTGTGAAAAGGATATGCATGAAGGGGAGGAAGGCCTGTATTGTCCAAAGCATGTATGGATGTATGTGTCCCTCTAGTTTTGTAAGGAAGCGAAAAGGTATGCAAAGTGGAATGGATTTGGAGAAGAGATATGAGATGGAGAGTATGAATAGGATAGGGGATATGGTATGAAAAATATGGATAGGATATAATAATGGATAATATATGGAGGAAATGCATAGGGTAATCAAGATCAAAAGACATGAGAAAGAAGGATGGAGTTATATAGGATTATGGAAGGGGGATGGAGGAAATGTATAAGACAAGTGCTATGAAATGGAGGACATGGATAGGACTTCAAGATCGAACATGGATAGAGGATGATGGATAGTGAATATAAAACATGGAGTATATGAGTGGAGGGAAAGTATAGGATAGTCAAGATCAAAGAGGGGAAATGGATGATGGACTTAGATAGGATGGTGGATGGTTTGTCTTCAATGACCTTGTCTTCAATAAATTTTCCCTTTCCTTTGGATTGCTCAGCTGGTGTTTCTGATGTCTTTTCTGGAACTAATGGAGTGTTTGAAACAGGGGTTTCCTGATTGAAGTGTCAGCCAAACTCATTCAACGGACAGTAGTTAGATTGTTTGCTTTCCAATCTCTTGCAGTATTGAAAGGGCTCAGGATTTCCAGGAATTGTGATTTCTCTACCGTGATGTGGGAACTTTAGACATTGATGACAAGTAGAGGGTACACCTTTGATAGTGTGTATCCATGGTCATCCCAACAAGATATTATAAGGTAGATCTAGATCCAGTACATGGCAAATAGTTTCAATCAAGGCCGGGCCCACTTGTAAGGGAAGTGTGATCAAACCCTTGCTTTCTCATTCTCGATCATCATAGGCCTTTATTGTGATTTGTTTGTCTGCATCATTAAGGTCCTCAGAAAGACTGATATTATGAATCATTTTCAATGTGCACAAATTCAAGCCAGATCCACCATCTATAAGGATTTGTTTTATTCTTGTGGATTGGATTTTTCCTTCTATATGGAGTGACATATTATGATGAGGGTCAGGACCACCAAAGTCCTTATTAGTGAAGATGATATGTTCTTGCGTGGCTAGGTTCCCTATCATAGCTTTGAATTGTGCAGTGTTGATGTTCTCAGGGACACGGGATTCATTTAGAGCTTTATCAAGGATTTCTCTGTGAATTGGTGAAGTTGTCAGGAGCTTGAGAATGGATATCTATGTAGGTGTCTTCCCTAACTGAGCCAATAGGTCATAGCACGAGGTAGGTCAAGCAGCGGTAGACAGTGCAGCTGGTGGATTTGCAGATGTAGAAGGTTTATCAACAGCTTGAACAGTGACTCTGGGTCTACGTGTAGTGGCATTACAATCAACAACTTTGAGGATTATGGTATTAACATGCGTGTCAGATTCTTCAATGTGGCCACAAAGAGAGTCAAACCCAAAGATATCATTTTCACTTAAACTCCCACACGTTCGATCATGGCCTATAATAGTATTGGTAGAATAATCATATGGGACTGCATTTGATGCATTGTTTTGATTGTGAGGTGGGAAGGGCTGATTGTAGACCTTGAGTTTCACATTAGATGAGGATGCATTATGACCTTCAACTTCAATTTTCCCATCCTCAATGAGATCTTGCACAAAGTGTCTGAGCTTCATGCATTTCTTGGTATCATGCCCCTTGATGCGATGATAATCACAATACTCATTATCTCTATACCAAATAGGTTTAGGTTGATTCTCATCAAAAGGTTGAGTATTTGGGTAGACTATCATTCCTTGATCCGTAGTTGTTTGAAGATCACATCTAGAGGTTCTGCCAAAGCTGTGAATTATCGCCGTTGTCGATTGTCATTATTATTGTTGTTGTTGTTGTTGTTATTGTAATTGTTGCGAGGAAATAAGAATGATTGATTACGTGGCTATTGATTGTTGTTCTGATTGTTTTGATTCTGATTGTTGTTCTGATTCTAATTCTGATTTTGATTGTTGTTACGATTCTGATTATTCTGATTATTATTGTGATTGTTTTGATTGTTATTGTTGGATGCTTGAACATTTTGAACATGCTTGGCATCAGTCACTCCATCATTGACAACTCCTTTTTTTTTACTCCAAAATTTTGATTTATCATTGTTGGAGGGAGTATAATGTTTGATGCTACCTCTTTGCAAAAGGTCATCTTCAATGTCTTTTCCCTTCTTGACAAGGGATTCAAAGGTGTCAGGTGAAGCTATTTTCATTTGGAAAGACATCTTAGAGATTAAATTCTTTGTGAATATGTCAATTAAGTGACTATCAGGTATTTTCTATGGCATGCGATTTGCAATATGTCTCCATCATTGTAATAAACTAGCAAAGGTCTCTCCATTATTTTGTTTAGTATTGCACAAATCGCTGAGTGTTGCTTGATGCTCAATGTTATACGAGTATTATCCAACAAACTTCTCTGCAAGATCAGAGAAAGTAGAGATTGACCCATAAGGAAGGGCCATGAACCAATCTAAGGATGCGCCTCCAAGACTCCTAGTGAAGAGTCTTTTTAAGTAATTCTCATTATAGGCAACCTCTTGACACGCAATGTAAAAATCTTTGAGATGTTGTAGAGGACATGTTTCACCTTTATATTTCTCAAATTTGGGCATCTCAAAGTTTGGTCGGAATGGTTGCATCGTGATAGACTTGTCAAATGGATAGGGACAAATCTCTTCAAAAGAAAACTCCTTCTTGCCCCCATTCTGTAAGCCTTGTACATTGCTTTTGAGCTCATTGAATTGTTGGGTGAAGTCTGGAGTATTATGTGAAATAAATGGTGGTATATAACCTCCGCCTCCTCCAAATTGTGCAGCTGAAAAGCCCGTGGAGGTCATACCAATAGTAGGAGGAGGTATATACTGATAGGCTTGAGATGTGTCAGTTGCAGATGTTTTCATCCCTATTGTTTGAAACATAGATAATGTATACAAGGGCATAAAAACCTACCCTATGTTGTTGACATTAGTGCTTGCTCCTTGAGTCGTCATTGTTTGAGTGCTATTGTGAGCAGTATTGTTTGGAAAGGCGCTTAGGATTTGTTGAATTTGTTTTGGCGTCAATTGAGGTATTGATGCAGTCGTTAATACAGGTGCAGATATAGGTATTGATGTGGGAGGTTCACTAACAACCCCTTTACTAGTATCACGTGATGATGTATCATTTGAAGTAGAGGCCATGGCTGCAGTTGATTTGGTGATGTTCCGGGTAAGGAGTGTATCATCAAAATTAACGATTAACGAGTACTGTGACACCATTTTGAATAATATTCAAGAATATTTCACCGCTATTTTGCATAATGGCTTTCTCAACCATTTCCACGTTGTAAGGATCACTAAGGAAGTCATTCACTTGGGTAGGTCATTCCTCTTGTTCTACTAACTCAGTTTCTTCATGAATTTCCTCAGCTTGTACTTCAGGACCTTGAAAGTATTGAGTGCCAAAAGGGTTTACTTCACAGGTAGCAGTGTTGAGTGTTCCACGCCTCATGTTTCTAGCTTGGGATCGAGTAACAACCATACAATGGTGAACTTTTAGAAGAATGGAAGACAAGGAGATGTAAGAAATGAAATGGAGCAAAGATCTTGATCTTGAATTTGAATGGATTTGATTGATGTTTGATTAAAGATTAATTGATTGATTGATTGATTTAAAGGTTTTTGGAACAAAACGTAAGCATGACAAAACCTTATGATGATACAAACACAAAAGGATTTAAAGCAACACCTGTTCTACTTGAAGATGTACTTGTGATCTTGAGAAGAATGGGACATTACTAAGGGATTTAAATTATTTGAGACGGACTGATGGTCTACAAGAAATGTTTGTGTATGTTTGAGGATGAAGGTCTGTAACACTTTGATTAAGGTCTTTCAACCTAAAATGATTAGTTTGATTTGATTGATCTAATGATCCAAGAGAAGGAATGATGATAGAAGAATTGAGAAATTGATCCTAGAAGCAAGATGGTTGTTTAATCGTATTTCTCAAGGGCAACAAAGGCACGATTGAGCGAGAATTTGGCCATGAAATTGCAGAATTTGTTGTTGTAAATGATTTTTTTAACTTTGTCACAATAATTGATTTCCTGATGAATTGATTTGGTAATGTGTTGGTACTCTTTGGATTTGCGAGTGGTTTCTTTCTGTTCTCTAATGACTGGAGGTGTTGGAAGCTTAACTTTCTTATGTTTCTTGAAATTGGTCATGTCATATGAGAAATATAATTTTGGCTTAATGACTGATTGATTTAGGGAAAATGATTTCAGGGTCCTACAAAAAGTCAAATTTTGAACGTTTCAACAGATTTGGAAGCTCACTGTTTTCAAGTGGAGACGACAATCTCAGATGCAGCCAGCAATCTTCACAGATGATGATCTACGCAGATGGTAATCTACGCAGATGATAGATCTAGAGTGGAGATGGATGACTGTGACTAAGGCAGTGTGTTGAAATTCTGGGCAAATTTTTGATCTTCAGCTTGATTTTGGGCAAATTTTTTTGATGGCAATAAATGATTTCAGCACATTCAAACCAAAAAAATAACAAACACACGTCTCAAAACAATCCAAAAAGGGACAAAGAAACCTTGAGGGATACCAACAAATGTGACATTAGGAAACCTTGATTTCAAATTGTAGGATCTCGTTTGTGTAAGTGACTCTTTCAAGCCACTTATGTTTTTACTGGGTCTAGCACAACGAAGACAATTCAAACAGTAGCTACCCTAGGAAATTGGCTTCACATGAAATATTATAGGCCCATTGCTTGGTAGTACTTTAGGTCACACAACAGTATCACCCCTAGAAGGGCACCCGTGTTTTTGCTTTTTGCCAGGTATTGTTGCCGTGCTACGAAGATCTCTTTCGCAACACAATACCCTGGGACACGTATGATGAGAATCTTGGGGGGAGAATCTTCCCCCCTTGCACTATAATAAGTCACTGTTTGGAGGTGAATTAGGTAGGCTATTAATTTATAGTTTCTAGAAAGGTTTCGTGGCGTCCCCGCAATTGATTTATACGGTGTGAGACACTTAAGTCACTAGTTCAACCATGCCAATATGCTGAGGATATTCACTCAGTATGGACTACCATTAAACATGACCTGCCTGAGATTGAAGGGATAAAGAGGACCTTTGGGTTGCACTTTATTTTGATACTGGTTGAAGGGATTACCGGTTTGAGGTCATCCTCTAAAGGGGAAGCGCACCCTCTAGACAGGCCTCTCTAGAAGCTTGATTAAGTTAAGCTTTCTCTTCACCCCAGTTCTACAAAGGTGAGGGGAGAGGACATTAGGATTAGGATCATTGAGAGGGGGGGTGAATAAGTGATCTATCTATTAATACTTTTTCTTCTTATCTTGAATCTTAACTTTAATGCTTAAGTACTGAACTGAATATCAATGCAAGTAAGATAAACATAGCACAACTCATAACACCAAATATGATTACAGGGAAACCCAATGTAGGTGAAAACCCTGGTGGGAATTAGTACCCACAAATATTATGTACTCGTTTCTTATGATCCTTTATTAGAAGATCCTTAACCCTGTTAGGAGTAGTCTTTACAATGTATGAAGTATAGTGACCTTGTTAAGGGTCGGACCCTGTAATGAGTCTTTTACAATAACCCTGTTAGTGGTGGTGGAATCACTGTCCAAGGAATCACTATCCAAGAGCACGCTGCTTGAATGGTGAAGGCTAAGACCTTCTGGATCTTTGATACACACTATATCTGCAAGGTGAACTGTTGCTGTGACACTACTTGTCTAATCAGTTCCTTTTGTGTGTTGATGCTTTAACCTCTTGTAAAGAATTATAAAAATATTAACTATACTATGAAATCTTCTACTTAAATATCTATATCATCAACATATGACAGATATAGCTTTGCTGCTTTAACACTCTGCTTTGCTTTTCTTATCTCTAGCTTTCACAACTTTCTTGATCACAAATGACCTTCTATAAGTACTTCCTCAAAGGACACGAACATGTCGGCTTTAGGAAACCTTTTACCATCTATCTTGATCACTTAAATAAGCACACAACCCTTCATTACATCAGCACAACATTAATTATAACTGCTTTACTCAAACCGAACAGACGTGTCTCTTCATACAGTCCGCTCCACCAAATTAGCTCTAACTTCTTGCTCCGGATGAATCAAGTCATGCACCTTTAACCAAACATGATTAGATCAATAAAAATAAATAATCTAAGGATGCAAGTCCTAAGGATATGTGCAAATTATGTACCAAAACAATCTCTGTCGGTTCTTTCCATGATCTTTGTCCTGTTTTGGCATTCACTGGCTGTACCTCTTCAACTGGCTGTATCTTCTTCATACTTGTAGATCTGATCATGATCTCTTAGAATTAGCATGTACAAATACTCATAAGATTATCTTCCAAGGCACATAGAATTTGAATAACAAATGAACACACGCTAATCAAAACTATAACAATCTATTTCTTGCTCTGTCCTGTTCTGCCCTTTACTGTCTTAGTCACTTCATCTTGTTGTAACTTCTTCATACTTGAAGATCTGATCATGATCTCTTAGAATTATCCTGAATACATACTTACAAGCTTATATTCAAAGGCACATTCCCTAACTTGGTCGTATACACATGCACTTATGCTTTGTTCTTCTGGTACTCTGCTAACTGTCCAGTCTTCTGTACTTAGCCAATTTATGATCTTCTGATAATGTGTGCTGACTCCAAAAATTCATATGAATTTGTTGCCATAATGAAAACACTTACACCAGTATAGTCAACTTTCCAACAATCTCCCCCTTTTTCATTAATGGCAACAAAGGAATATGGTGAAGTTACTATCTGTACTCTTATACAAAAACTCTCTATCTTATATCTCCCTCTTATCATA
>MU224923.1:1852954-1891763 GCA_018584345.1 Thuja plicata
ATTCATTTGCCATTATCCTAACATGTGATTTCTAGATTCAACTATGAGTTAAACATGAAATGAACTAAGAGCTAAGATTTGAAAACATGAACTAATGCAATTCTAGAGCTATTTTAACATGATAACATTGCATAAATGAGAGATATATTTTCTCTTGACAATGACCTCTATTTATAGATTTTTTGGAGGATAAAGAGGGCTTGGATGAGGTGGAGCTCATGTGGCATCCACATAGGTGCCACATGAGGGACACATAAGCCATGTAAGAGGCCCACTTTGCTCACACATGTGTGAGCAACTTTGGATGTGATGGGTCAAAGTGTACTTAAAGTACACATGTGAAGGATCTTGTAAGAGGTGTAAGAGTTTTAGTCCAATGAAACACTTTTAGAAAGTGTAAGAAAGTGTCACCAAGGTTGTAAGAAACCTTGTTGGCACCAAATTAACATGTTTTTGAAAAGTCAAATTTGGAAATTTGCTCACACATGTGTGAGCAAATAATTAGGACTAATATATGTAGGAACCAATAAATTAGCCTAATTAACCTTAGTTAATTAGTAAGTAGGTCTATTTGGTGAGAGTGATGCGAGGTAGGGTAGGATCTAGGTTCAAATTAGCTTAATCTAAAATAAAATTTAGATTAATTATGGTTTAGTAGAATTTAATTCATGTGAAGGAATAAATAAATTAAAAATTTATTTAAAAGGGATTAATGAGGGAAATGTATATAAATAAGATTTAATACATTAAAGGGGGATGATATTTAAATTAAATTTAAATACTAAGGAAAGTGAATCATATTTACTTAAATAAATTAATTAAATAAATAGAAGAATATAACAAATATAATTAATTAAAATTAACTATAATGTTATGAGAGTATTAGTTAAATTAATATAAGAACGATTTTGGACGTCTACAGAAACCACCCAATATTTTAAACTTCATAAAAATTGGTTGCTAGTTGTTACTACTCTGCCAATGCACATTTTCCTTTCATTATAGAATGGGTTTATGGCCAAAAACAGAAAGGAATGTATCTTTACCTGAATTGTTGTCTCTCCAGGCCAATTTTTTGTGCATGGGTGTTTGAAATCATCCATTCATGAAGATGTGATGAAGTAATTTTTATGCAGACCCTATAATATATATGCTTACCACACCTTTAAATTGTTTAAATCAACAAAAAGTGTAGGTTATGTTGTGAAGAAAGGAATTCCATGCCAGAGACATGGTTGGAATAAATGAATATTGAATTGAGTTGAGAGAACACAACCAAAGTAATTCAAGTTTGTTATAGAAGTATAGATTGAAAGCATACAAACCAATAGTTTGATGGAAAATCAAGTGTTTATAGAAGTATGGATTAAAATAAGATAAATTTGATGGCAAATTAGACCTATTCTCTAAGAGTAGGTTGTGTAATGTCCCCATTTCAACTCACCATGGTTTATGACTGGTTTAGCCTATGATTAGCATTCGTAGGCTAAGGATAATGGTTAGAGGGGCCCAATTGATAGAACAAGCGACTTTTTCCCTTCCGGAGTATAGGAGTGTTTAGGATTTCTCTTCATTTGGTTCAGTTTGGTACACTTACTATTTTTAGTAAGTCATTTATGCAATATTTCTATATTTGGCAGGACACTTGGACTAGCCTCAGTTGCAGTGATGACCCTTGGGACTAGTGTTTGATCAGGTATTCAGGGATTTACTAATTATAGTAGGTCATTGGTTGATAGAGAGGGACTATTACTATTTTTAGTAAGACAGTTGGTTGCGTAGTGGAAACATTGGTTGACCTACAAGTTCAGACAAGACAGAGATATGCTGAGCAATCAATGAGATATTAAAAATTATAATGACATTAACGATTCTATTTATAAGGTTATATTATAAAGTTATTATCTAATTTTGTAAAGTGTTATTAAGTGAGGGGCCATTATATTTAATGAAAAAGGACACATTTATTATGACGTAACCTATGGTCAACATAAAAGCAATTATAAGTGTTAATTAGAAAGTCATTAAAGTGAATGGGGCCAAGGGACATTTAATGAGCATTAAATTATTTAATTGAGAAGGGGCACCTCATTAATGATATAACAAAAATTCAACCACAAGAAAATATTAAAGTCATAAAAGAGGCTTATTAATGAAGCTTAGTGAATCGAACCAAGTTGAGGAAAAAAAAAGCATCCTTAAACAAATCAAACTCATTATGAGATGATTACTTGACTTTTCTTTATGATGTCTTGGGATTTGGGCATTGAGACCTAGGGTTTCAGTCATCTTCAACATTGCAGGACAAAATCTCTTCACCATTTTACAATCTTGAGGCTCTGAAAGATCAGCTGAATCATTGCTTGTCTGTGGGCTTCATAGAGAGGTCTACTTTGTGCTAAATTGGTGAAATTTCAGTGAGATTAAGTGCTGAATTAGAGAGTGATTACAAATAACCTTTGTGGCTAACCTATAGTAGTTGTATTAAGCCGTTATTAGTAGAAGTCAATCAAATTTTTTGCAATCCATACAGTTACCAGCCACCCACGCGAGTCTAGTTAGCATGGCGCGAGGTCTCTAGGCTAAAATGCTTACGGCTTGTCCCTAGGTTTTGCCCAGAATCAGAAGACCATCTATTTAAAGGATTTGTACACCAATTTGAGAGGGTTCTAATAAAAAATTTAAGGCTCTGCATTGGGTTCCAGGTTCTTCATATTTGCAAAATTTTATTTCAAAAATTAATAAATGCATTTCCTTGTATTGTATATATTTGTCAATATGATGCAGTCAAGGATGGAGAAACCTCAAGGAGATGAGTTCAATTCTTGCAATCAATACACCACAATAGAAAAAAATAAGAACAACAAGCCAAGATGGATAGAAATGAGAGACCAACCTTCTATTATAACCAGAAAATCAATTACAAAAGATCTGCAACATGCAGTCTCACATGCCAAGCATACATGCCTGATTATGATAAGAAAACCCTTACAAAACCCATCCAACTAATGCCAAACAATTTATGAAAGTCACCTATCCCTTAGGAATAGGTCCATAAGCTTATAAAGCAATCACAATATCTAGTCGGCCCAGAAAAGATCACATTTCCCAATAATTGAGAAAATGTGTTACAACAATTAGGTCGGGACCCAAATCATCTAAAACAACCTACAATAAGAGAAATAAGAGATGAAATAATAGAATTAAGCCAACCTCAAACACAATAATGAGCTGACATAATCGCGTATAGAGATTCCCATTGAAAGATCGAGAAAAGATTGGAAAACGCAATGACTGATCGGGAAAATGAAGAACACGATAGCTAAGCAAATAATCCTCAAAATTTCACATGCAATAAGTCCAAATGATGTGCGATCATAGGATAAGGTCCAAAACAAATCCACACATACACTATAATGACCGTAACACAAAATAACAACCATAGATCGACCACAAATAGAAACACTAGACTGATTAATAGGAAAACAAATAGTTTTGGTTGATGCAAGATTGCTAAGATCCCAAGATGATCCTGCATTAGATACCTAGGGTACTTGAAAAGTGATCCTCTCACTTTTATGGGGCCAAAGGAAAACCAAAGTGGTCAACCTCAGCCTAAGAAATCCATGAAGAATCCTCAATGGTCTATCCTTCCATTTGACAAGATACTCCATATTCTGCTTACCTCTTGTTCTTCGACTAATTCTTCTACCCAAATTTTTCTCTACTGATCCATCTCCTTCTTAGGATACTGCTGCCCAAGATCTGACCCTTCATGACTACTGTAATCTGATTCATGATACTAATAAAAATAAACAACATTGAACACTGGTGATATATCCATGTCCTCTGTTAATTCCACTTCATATGCATTCCTTGAATCAAACTTCCATAAGATCTTACAAGGACCAAACTTCTTCATCCTCAACTTGTTATAAGTACCAACATGATATCTACCCTTCTGTAACTATACCATAACTTCATCTCCTACTTGAAATTCCTTATTTATCCTCTTAATGTTTTCTCTCCTCTTGTAAACTTGATTCATTTCCTCGAAATGAGGTCTCACTTCTTCATGCAATGAACTCATAACCTCTGCAAACTCCTCTCCTTCAACACCATTCTTAACATCATGACTGATATCCCTTAATTCTGCTACTCCCTTAGGATTAAACACAGTAACCAATTCAAATGGTGTCTTCCCTGTGCTCCTATTTATTGAATTGTTATAAGAAAGATTTGCTTGTGGAAAAACTAAATCCCAACTTCTAGGCTTATCTCTAACTAAACATCTCAACAAGTTTCCTAAACTCCTATTCAAAACTTCTGTCTTCCCATCAGTTTGTGGATGAAAAGTAGAACTAAACTTCAAATCATCTTTCATCTTCTTCCAAAGTGTCCTCCAAAAATACCCAACAAACCTACTATCCGTGTCAGAAACAATTCTCTTAGGTAATCTATGTAATCTCACAATCTCCCTGAAAAAAAAATGAGCTACATGCATTGCATCTGTAGTCTTCTTACAAGGAATAAAATATGCCATCTTAGAAAATCTATCTACAACCACAAAGATAGAATCGTAACCTCTCTGTGTTCTAGGAAAACCAAGTATAAAATCCATACTAATCTCTTCAAGGTCTGATCAGTACTTTCAAATGTGTATACAAACCCACATTCTGACTACTACCTTTAGCAACTTGACATACCTTACAACTCTGTACAAAATTCCTCACATCCTTCTGAACTTGTGACCAAAAGTAATTCTCACTTACCAAAGCTACTATTTTATCAATGCCAAAATGTCCTGCTAAACCTCCACTATGCTTCTCCTTAATCAGATTATCTCTCATAGAACTCATAGGTATACACAATTGACTACCCCTAAATAACATTCCATCCCGGATGAAATAATCTAATCGCTTACTTCTATTAGCAACAATAGGTTGCTTACAAGCCTTCCAAGGTTCACTGAAATCTGGATCTTCCTAATACAAGACCTTCAATTCATCAAATCCTAGTACTACAATATTCATCTCAGTCAACAAGGTCCTTATCCCACTCAAAGCATCAACATATTTATTTGACACACCATTCTTATGTTTCAACACAAATGTATAACTCTGCATAAACTCAACCCATCTTACATGTCTCTGGTTCAACTTCTCATATACTTGAATGCTTGATGATCAACATACAATAAAAAATCCCTAGGTAACAAATAATGTCTCCATTTCCTCAAAACTTGGATTATATCATAGAATTCCTGATCATACACTAAACACCTTCTCTTAGCACCATTCAACTTCTCACTGAAATAAGCAACATGTCTTCCTGCTTGAGTCAAGACAACTCCAATTGCATTTCCACTAGGATCATAGTCTACTTGAAATACCTTATTGAAATCAGGTAAAGCTAATACCAATTTTTCTATCACCTTTTGCTTGAATAATTCAAAAATCCTTTGTGATCCATGTGTCCATTTGAACTCCTTTTTATCTCTTCACATGGTTTCTGTCATTGCTCCACAGATTGAACTAAAGTTCTTGATGAACTTCTGAAAGAAACTTGCCAATCCATAAAATGATCTTACCTCTCCAACATTCCTTGTTGTAGGACACTCAAAAATGATTCTCACTTTCTTAGGATCCATCTTCAATCCCTCAACAGATATTACAAATCCCAAGTATACTAACTCCTCCTTCATAAAAGTACACTTCTTGATGTTTATCAAAAACTTCTCTTCCCTTAACCTTTGCAATACTTGTTCAACATGCATCAAATGTTCCCCTTGGCTCTTACTAAAAATAAATATATCATCCAAATATGCAATGACAAACTTACCCAAAAATCTCTTTTGTACTTCATTCATTAGCCTCATGAAAGTACTAGATGCATTAGGCAATCCAAAAGGCATTACCAACCACTCATACAATCCTTTATTTGTCTTAAATGCAGTCTTCCACTCATCACCTTCTTTGATTCTAATATGATTATATCCACTCTTCATGTCTATCTTGGTGAAATACTTAGCTACACTCAAACAATCCATCAAATCATCATCCTTGGAAAAGGAAATCGATACTTAGTTGTAATTTGATTGATAGCTCTTGAATCCGTACACATACCCCATTGTCCATCTTTCTTAGGTGCTAACACTGCAAGCACTGCACATGGACTCAAAATTTCTCTGATCAACCCTCTCTACATCAAATATTGCACTTTCCTATTGAGTTCTTCATTCTCTGATGGTGTCATCCTATATGTTTCTTTATTAGCCAGACTAGCCCATGGTATCAAATCCATGCAATGAGTAATACTTCTAACCGATGGTAATACATCAGGTACATTACTAGATATGATGTCAACATACGTATTCAACAACTTAGTGATTTCATTAAGATGCTCTTCTACTAAGACATTCCCCTTAGAATCCTTAGGTACTAAAGCAAAACACACATTATTATGCTTCATGCCATCCAAAAAATTCCTGCCATCTACTAGACATATCCTTGCATTGCTACATACTTCACTCTTAAGAGGTTCCTCTAAAGGTAACAATTTTTTTTCCATTCCATTATCAACAATGGTGTAAATATTCTTTCTACCATCATGCATAGCTTATCTATCATACTGCCATGGTCTACCCAACAAGATCAATACATCTCTATAGGAAAAATGTCACACAAAACCTCATCATAATACTTCCCAATCTTGGATTTAAGTAGACATTGTTCACTTACCAGTACCTTGTGTTTATCTTGTATCCATGCAATCTCATAGGGTTTAGGATGTTCCATCCTTTGTAGCTTCAGTTTGTCAACCAACTCCTCTGAAGCAAGATTATCAGAACTACAACTGTCCATGAAAATATTACATACCTTGTTTTGTACCTTACATCTAGTTCTGAACAAATTCTTCCTCTGTATAGAATCCTTCTCTTGTTCTCTATGGTATAGGATTCTCCTAGTCATCAAGGTTGCACCTTCCTCTGCTTGATTGTTGCTCATTGAATCAGTAGAATCTTCATCAACAAACGCTGTTCTCCTACCGCTCTCTGCCTTCTTCTCAAAGTTACCTTGCTTGCATTCAGAGGCTCTATGTCCTTCTTCACCACATTTAAAACAAGTGCCAATGAACTTTCTCGTTTCACCACTACCCTGACTTTCATTTCGGTAGGAACTCCTATCATTCTTCCTATAATGATCATTGTCCTTAACTTCTGATTCACTTTTGCACTGATCTGCCAAAGATCTACCTCTACCTTATTGGAATCTTCCTCCTCTTTGTCTTTGCTCATGCCTTTTGTTAAGCTTCTCCATAGCCTTCAAGGCCCACTTATAAGCCTCCTCCACACTCCTAATTTGCAATAGACTCATTTAATCTTGTATGGACACCCTCAAACCATTAAGGTACCGAGCAACTTGTTCAACTTCATCATCGATATAACCCCATATGATGTTCAACTTGTAGAACTCTTCAGTATAACTTTTAACACTTAGGTATCTTTGCTTCAAGTTTTGCATCTTTCTAAACAAACTTACTTGGTAGTCCTCAATTAAAAACTTTGCCCTCAACTTAGTCACCATCTTATTTCAAGATTTGATCTTGTCTTTACCCCTTCTCTGTCGATCTGTCTACAAATGTTCCCACCATAGGGATACACATCCTTTTAACTTAGTGCAGACATACTTTACCTTCTTCTCTTCATTAGTTCCTTCAAGTTCAAAATACTTGTCCATCTTTGTGATCCAATCTATCAACTCATCAACATCTAGGTTGCCATGATAATCAGGTGGGTTAAAATTAGGTCTCCTACTAACATTAATCAAGGCTCTAATGGACCTATCATCCTCATGATTCAACTCTGGCTGTGTACCATTGTTATCTCCTTCTACTGCTGGTTCCTGATTTTGTTCTTTTCCTTCTTCATTGTTTGCATCTTCTATATGTTGCCCTCTTCTCTGAGAAGTCTCTACTGCTTCCAATCTGGCAGAAAATTGTCTCAACAAGTCTAAGACCGTCGAATCTGCATCCCTATCTCCACCTTTAGCATTTCTCATGGCCATCTATGCAATCATTAATACCTATAGATCAGATCCTTTCAACCACCACCCCACAAACAAACCCTAAAGTTGCAAAACCCTGAAAACCTTTCTTTGATACCACTTGATACAGTCAAGGATGGAGAAACCTCAAGGATATCAATCAAATTCGTGTAGCTGATGCAACACAATAGAAAACAATAAGAACAACAAGCCAAGATGGATAGAAATGAGAGATTAGCCTTTTATTATTATCAGAAAATCAATTACAACAGATCTGCAACATGCAGTCTCACATGCTAAGCATACAACACTGATTATGATTAGAAAACCCTTACAAACCCTAGCGAACTAATGCCAAATAATCTTATGAAAATCACCTATCCCTTAGGAATAAGTCCATAAGCTTATAAAGCAATTGTAACATCTGGTCGACCTAGAAAAAATCACATTTCCCAATAATTGAGAAAATGTGTTACAATAATTAGGTTGGGACCCAAATCATCTGGAACAACCTTTAATAAAAAAATAAGAGATGCGATCATAGAGTTAAGTTAGCCTCAAACGTAATAATGAGCTGGCACGATCACGTACAAAGATTCCCATCGGAAGATCGATAAAGATCGCAAAACACAATGACTGACTGGGAAAATGAAGAACATGACAGTCAAGCAAAGAATCTGCAAAATCTCATGTGTGATAAGTCCAAATGATGTGCGATCATAGGATAAGGTCCAACACGAAGCCACAAATACACTGTAACGATCGCAACAGAAAAGAACAACCACAGATTGACCACAAACAAAAACACCAGACTGATCAACATGAAAATAAATATTTTTGGTTAATGCAAGATTGCTAAGATCCCAAGATGCTCCTGCATCACAATCAATAAGAAGAATTTCAATTCTCTGGTTTGGAAACTAGTTTCATTTTTCCTTTCATGCAAAGTATAGTTGTTATTGTCTATTATCATTAAAAACAAAAAAAAGTCATATATTTTCAAAAACCAAAGAAAATACAAATCCTTTCAAAAATTAAAAAAAAAAGTTAGTTGCCATATTGGATTGAGGTTGAACCATCAGGGTTCATCACAATTTGAAAGCATACAAATCAAAAGTTGAATGAATGAGTGATTTTAAGGACATCCACGAGACTGATCAGTCTAAGGGACCAAGGGTTCACAACCTTAAACTATCTCCATATTCATTTCAATGTTTGATCTCTTGCTATGGATCTTGACTAGAAAGCTAACAGTTTGGTTGATCTTATCCTTGTCAAATAAACTATTCATGTTGTCAACCTTTAAAATGATTTTGGTTGGACCGAGCACATGTATCTTCATATGTTGCGCATTCTATGAGAAAGTTCCACTCTATCTCAATTGCACCCATCCTACAAAACATGCAAGTTCTCTCTTCCCATACCTCTTGGAGATTCTTCCACCTACCTGTCATGCACTTGAGATGATGAGAACCCATCCTCAATTGTGCCACTAACAACGTTGCTTTCCCTTTAGTAACCGCCCCTAACTATGCTTTCTCTCCATGTTCCCAAGTTGGGTTAAACTCTTTGATGTAATAAGCCTTTTTTCGACCAATGTGATTAGTTCATGTGGTAGTCTAAAAATTTTCTATGACAAACTTTTTTATTTCCTCATTGGTATTAGGATACTAGTGCAGCTTGATGTTCCATTTGCTCATCCACTTTTTGTTTTGCTTCATCCAAGTTTTCTTCCTACGGTCAAGACCCTCTTTCATCGCAATTTTGGGCCAGCATTGGTTATCCATGTTTTCAACCTTCTTTAAATAACTTATTAACCAGGTTATCGTTGACACCTCCAATAGAAAAGTGCTTGTGTCTGCCAAAAGGATTTCATATAGTATTTGAGGATTTAACTTTGAGATTGCTTGTGATTAGTTACTTCTGAATTCTCTCTAACTGTCTCCATCCATAGTTTGATATGCTGCCTCCCCAAACTTCGCAACCATAAAGAACAACCAACACGACCAACAAACCGAATAGAGTTTTCTTAACTTTTTCAAGTGCCAAAGTTGTTTTGATAATCCCTATAGAGTATGGAGTAATTAATAACAATTTCTTTTAGGATTCAACTTTTATGAGTCTCGACCCTTCTTGCTAATGTTGTGTTGGCTTTCTGTCTCAGGCCCGGGCAATTAAATGGTTTCCATTTTAAGTGGGGCAAATGACAATCTGTTTCTTTGGGTCCATAAAGGAAACAGTCAAACCATAATTAATATCTTACATGAAATAAATGATATATGTGCACATCTAGGTAATTACTTATTAGCTGCTTGTGAATCCAAACCTTGTTGTGAATGTGTGTGTTTGAAAATCTTCAAGCTGTAAAATTAGTCTAATGTAGTTCGTTTAGCTCCAATGAATGGCAATTGTCAACTGAGTTTAATATTGCTCTCCATATTAACTAATTATGCCCACTTTGCACCTTGTGAACAGGAATGGCTTCATATCTTGCACCAGCTATCATTTACAATGCTATAGCTTATTTAAAGGCTTTAAATTGTGGGGATATTTTAAGTTCTACAAATGTGCAAGGAAATTCTGCATGCATAAGTGGAGGTGATTTGGAAACCAACCCACGGAAGAGGAGGAAAATCCAAGGTTTATCAACTGAATCTTCAGCATCCTCTGAGTTGGAGAGAGATTCAGATGCAAGTGATGCCTTGACATCTATTTCAGTGCAAACTTGTGCTCTTCAAGCACTTGAAGCGTTGCTTACTGTGGTATGTTGATTTGTTTGGAATCTTCAACCTATCCACCTTTACAATTTATGTATATTTCTTTCATTTTGCATGCACATGGCATGGATGAATTGTTATAATATGGTTTTGGTATAGGAACCGAGTGATTGGCTTTCAACATTTTGATAGAAATATCTCTTCCAAGAGGAGATTGTATACCTAAATACTGTGAAATAAAACGGCTCTATGTTTTACCTGTTTATAAGAATTATTATTTGTAGCGTAACCTCTTTCACAAAATATAGGACTTACTGGTACTTTATGGAAATATTTTCCATGATTATTAGTTTGCTTTTACAGTTTGTTTTTTCCCTTTTTAAAATGTTGTAAAAGATCTGGGCGCAACCAGAGCATGGGGCTCTGTCTGGGATTTTCTCAGATGAACTTGGCTATTTTAGTTAGCAAACATTCCAGGGATTGGTACCTGCCATGAAACTCTTGACACCATTGGTCAATATCTAAGGTCAAATGTTTTTAATAAAGCATAAAAGTCTCTGAAAAAATATATGTTGAATTTATTATTCATGGAAAATTCAAAAACTCATTTGAACAAAAAGACCCTTTACACATTTCCATTCGATATTATCATCTTTAATTGCAGATACATTTTATTGCAATGGTACTTTTGAACATATGTGGACTCTGTAATTATCTGTTTTAAAAATATATTAACTATTTGTGTTTTGATCTTTCTTGCAGGGTGGAGCTTTGAGCTCTGATCGCTGGAGAGCAGAGGTTGATTTGATTCTGGCCACTGTGGCCATGAATTCAGTATCTAGTCCATCACAACTAGAATTCTACAACGAGGAAGATGTTTCTTTCTTTGAAGAATCAACATCTCATACTATAGCAGATTTTCAATTTGCTGCATACAGAGCTCTTTTAGCATCCCTACTTTCTCCATCTTGTCATCGACCAACGTATCTGTCACAAGGACTTGCACTGTTTCGTAGAGGTCTCTCTCTCTCTCTCACACACAAACTTGGGCATGCTCAGGCATATGCATATAATGCATTCAAGTTGTGTTCCAGCGATTATGCTGGTTTACATTCTCAGCCCTTAGTGGTTTCATAATCCACACTTATAAAGAAAGAAATTTGCTTGATCATGCTAGTATATTATGTATCCTAAATCATGCAGGGAGACAAGAATCTGGAACAGAACTTGCATAGTTTTGTGCTCATGCACTTTTAGTGATGCAGAGCCCTTCTTACTTAGGATCTAATAACCCCTAACACCCTACTACCTTCAATTAGTTGGTGCTCACAAGACAAGGCTCCACATACTAAGGCAAATCCACACAAACACTTCCATGAAACAATACATCACCACTTAGTGCCCTTTCCTTACCAACTCCATTCACACACGGACTCAAAGGCTTGACTTGACATCAACTCACCCTCAAATGTTCCCCTTACCAAAATGAATCAACTCTCCATGGATTTCATCCCAAATGACCCAAACCACACAACTCATGCATTAGAAAAGGTCTCACAAAGTGATTGGGGGTAGTTGCTTCAATAAGGCCTATTTAATCTTGTAGCCCTATCCCACTGGTTTTTGGGACACAACTTCGAATTCCTCGAAAGGATCAACTAAACAAACATGATATTCTGACACTCTCTATTGGATTACACAATCTCCTGGAGGGGATTCTTCTGAACTTCAAAGACAAGGGTTCAAACTCACAAAAGATCAGAGGCCTAATAGGGCTATTAGGTCTTGGTTTGCAAAGGGACTGCCACCTCCACTCTCTGTTCCTCCAATCCAATGATCAATCCTTCAAGGGACATCCAAAACATAGTCAAATCCAAAGGGATACCCTTTGGTTCCACACACAACTCTCAAAACATCTTTGTCTTCTCAATAGAGTAAGGTAGCCACATCTAGATGTCTACCTAGGACATCAGATTTCCCAAAGACCCCTGCACTTCCACACTCCGACCTTCTAGAATCATAAAATACACTGGCCTAACTTGTATTCCCCAGAGATTAATCAATTTTTGATGGTGGAAGTGCAAGTTAGAGCCATTTGGAGGCCAAACCCTGATTTCAGAGGGTTTCACAGAGAGACACAGTCCAGTGAAATGAAAAACTAAATAAATTTTAACCTCGATTGCTTCAACACTCCACACCAACTTAGAATGAAAGGAAGTCAAATGCAGAAACTTTCCAAATCAAACAGAGGTCTCTCCCAATCCGTACATGCTCAAAAACAACCAATTTGCAGGAATCTGAATCAGTTGATTGCTTGTAATATTCAATCACCCGTACAATCCTTCTCCCAACCATTGAAAATAAATTATTTGGGGTTCATATACCTTCCCCCAACGGTTCATAACCACCATTTGAAAGTTAGAGCCGTTGGGAGGAAAATTGCATTTGTGCAATAAAATGTTGTCAATGTTATCAAAATGCAAGATTTGCATTTTTGACAACTTTTACATACTTGCAAGAAAAGTTGTACTTTCTAAACTCGACCCTACATGACGTAGGATTGGACAAACCTTATTGAAAACATGAATATAACTCCTAAAAGACCTAAATGTTTGCCCTCGTGGGTAAACTGGATTTAACAAGACATACACAAAGTAAAGTACTCAACAGAGAAAATATAACAACATTTTATTCATAGATTCATCACCAAGTACAAAGGTATTTCCGTACAAGACCATCTTTGTCTGTTGAGAGACTAGTACATATAGGTACCGAAGGAGTGCGAGGCGAACTGTCGCACCCATTAATGTTGGAAATATATTGTAGGCTAGGTGACTGAGAGGGGGGGGGTGAATCAGGAACCAATAAAACTTCTTGTCTTTTATCCTTTATTAGATTGTCTAATCTTATTGCATGCATGGAACAGAAAAGAAATAAACATTCATAACATTTGACACAATATTTGGTTACCCAGAAACCTTCCAAATAGAAAGTAAAACTGGGGTGGGGATGATACCCACAAGATTTAGAACTACAATAATAAAGTTGGCCGGTTAAGGCTTACAATTGAGCACTTCTGATGGTCTGCCCTGTTAGGAGCAATAAGGACTGTTAGGTCCACCTTGTGAAAGGATTTATACAATACAGTTAAGTATGCACTTTGTTAGGAGATTTGCGAAGGACTGTTAAGTCCACCCTATTAAAGGATTTTGACTGATACACCTGTTAGGATGAACCAGTGAATGATCTGCTATGCAACTCTGATTTGCTGAATAAGATCCTTTAAAGTAATACAGATCACCTGAATGTGATAGATGAGTCTCTGCTGTTCCTTTATACTGTTGTAGCCTTCTAATCAATCTGCCACTTCATTTTCGCATCAATGTTGTTTTGATGATTGATATCTTACTTCTCTGTTTGGATAAACAAAGTGTCTTACATATATACCTTATCCAAATCAATTACCTCCACAAGTTGGCTACTTATCATATTAAATAGTATCAAACAATATGTACTAAGTCGGCCCAATGTTGATACTTGGGTCCAGTAATCCACTCGGGTGATATACTGACACTTGGGCGACACAATGAACTGGCAACTCTGGCACTCGGTTGACACTGGGTGCTCGGGACACATTGATCACTCGGAGATGGTATGCAACTTGGGTAACACTGGTGACTCGGGTGATATTGTTTGGAACTAACTGCTCGGTCGACACTGCAACTGCTTAGCTCGGGTAACACTTCAAGCTGCTGGCTCGGTCAACACTGTAACCATATGAATGACTAAGTGTTTTGGCACTAATTGGCAACATGTCTTGCCATAAGGTCTACAGTTAACTACCTTCGGTACATAACTATCTAACTGCCACAATACCCGACAATATCATCCCCCCAAAAAGAAAGTCGTCTCCAGATGACAAAACAAAATGTCCGGGACCCACAACAAAATGGGAGGAATAGACAACTAACAAAAAAATCATAAAGAAGGTGGGGGCGGAGGAAGCGTCCCTGATGAAGAAGGGCCCGGTGTAGTAGGTGTGCGTGCCCAAAGCTCAAGAAGTTGCTCAGTCCTGTGCTTTAGATCACGCTCCACAAGCAACTGGAGTTCCCGCATAGTCTTCACCATGAAAGCTGCCTCCAAAATCTGCTTATCCTTCAGGTCAACTGTCTCTTGTGCGACCATAAACTGTTGCTGAAGTTGAGCCAACTCATCCCGCAGATGACTCTCCAAGTGTACCAGCTTCTCCTGCCTGACCTCCAAGGCTACTCGAGACTCCCGCTGCCGGACCAACTCAGCCTCAACAACCTAGAGTCAAGTGGCGAGCTCCTCCCGAGCTGCAACAACCACTCCCCTCTCTACCTCAGCCACACCTCCTGCATGCTGAGTCCTCCGCATCTCCAAATACACAACTCGGAAGCCTTGCTCCAACTCCTGGAGTAGAGAATACAAGCGATGTCCTCCGGGCAGGCGCAGAGCCTGCCATGCCTGCAACATTGCAGAAATCTCTATAGCAGGCCACCCCTCAGAAAGAAAACACCTCGCAAACTCTCCCTAACATTGCCCAGTGAGAAATCAAGACTGTGGTTCACGGCTCCTACTGCCACATCCAGCCCAACAGTCCGCATAGAAGTTGCCAGCCTCTGTCCCACCTCCAGCATCTTATCCGCAATCTTGGAGATCTCCACCATGAATGCTCCCATGGCTACTAGCTCACTCTCGGGCTCCTGTGCAGGTGTAGCATCTGACTGTGGTGGGGTCGGACCCTTTGGCCCCGCGTCCTCACCCCCAACTGAAACATGTTGAGTACCTGCAATGCACTCCTCAACTTCAACTACCTCGGCACCTGGTGGTGGCAACTGTCTCTATCTTGACGGGGAAGGAGGAGGTCCAATGGGCTGCATAGGGACCAATTGGAACTAGTTGAGCCATACGTCTACGACATCTATAGCATCTCCCGACGCCACTGACTCCAACCCAGCCTCCATAACCCGTTTCTCTCCAAGACCCTTACCACCTCCTGGAACCACGACTACTTGTCCCTTCGACTGAACCCCCATAGGTACCATATCCGCAACGGGCTCTACTGGCTGTGCCAGCCCTACGGGCTCTAATGCTGGTGGCTGCATTGGGGGAGGGGAAAGAGTAACTGGGGCGTGTGACTGGCCAAAACCTGGTACCGGTATGGCAGCAGATGTGGGCACACTCTCGGACAGGAATGAAGGCGCAAACAGAACTCTCCCCTCCAAGGGGGCTCCTAGAGTAGGGGCCACCACCCCTCCTACTGGCTCATGACCCGATCTGTCAACCATGCGGAAACTATCATTCCCACTCACTCTTGATGACTCCTCTGATTCCTCAACACTATCACTGCCCATACCATCGTCTCCCTCAGACTTAGAGGCAACCGTCTGGGATTTCCTCTTTTGACCTAACTGCGAGCCCCCCGTATCCAAGTGTCGCCAGTAGAAAATTGGGGGCTCGCCAGGGGCCAAGGCAGCCTGCGGCTAAACCTCCAATTTGTCTGCAGGAACCTGCTGGTGGGTGGCCTCCAAAAAGAATCCAATGGCATTGTGAGGCATATAAAATATCTTACACTCTAACGTGAGGAACTTGTACATGCGCTCGGCCAGAAGTGTTGCCTAATCATATACGACTCTATTTCGGATACCGTTCATGAGTAGAAGTTGTGGGATGGAAATGTCTGAGGCTCGACTAGATCCTGTCAACCTACTTTTCACAACATTCATTATTGCATGCCATTCCCCTGGTGCCAGGAAGGTCTTTTTAATACCACGACCCTTAGAGGCAGAAACAATGGAGTCTAACTCTGCAGGTGACAATGCCTTCGAAACCAGAGAAATCCATTTCACTTTTTCATCCCTGTCCATCTTCTTCACTTTCGTGGCTACCTTTTTCCCATGTTTGCCAGGAATACCAAAAACCCTTGTAATATCAGCAGCAACGAATGCGACGGTG
The DNA here is from genome assembly GCA_018584345.1 of Thuja plicata. NCBI lineage: Eukaryota > Viridiplantae > Streptophyta > Pinopsida > Cupressales > Cupressaceae > Thuja > Thuja plicata. The sequence continues at coordinate 1,869,696 of MU224923.1, forward strand.
ATCGGATGGCCCCGGTAGTTGAAGGTACTCGTCCGATTGAATTTAGCAAAGGTGTCGATCATGATTCTCAGAGCTCCCTCGTATTCTCGGATATTGAAAACTGGCATCTGAATGGCCCAATGTACCTAGGCCCTACGGAGTTGTCCCTTCACGAAATTATCATCCAGCGTGTCCTGCCACCATTGCCTGCACTCAACTCCATTTAGTCCCTCAAATGTCACTGTCTGTGGAGTGACTGTAGCTTTTTGGGTTGACATTTGAACCTTGGGCCTCAATTTCTCCTTGCCTGCAACTTTGACTCCAGAAGGCAACACCCGTTTGTCCTTCTGCATGGTTGTGCTTGGTACCTGCAATTGTTTCCTCCAGTTTAGTTTTTTTCTTCCTATATCCATTGACCGTTTCTCTCCGCTTGTCTTTTTGTATGAAATTATAACCGCTTGGAAATCCCTAACTACCTTGCAACTTATACGGCTTGGCTTTAAAAATTCAGACTTATCCTTCCATCAACGACTTCTCTTGTTCATTCGTACGACGCTCAACCAACCAGCGTTGCTAATGTACCGACGATACTTCCCTGTGTCAAACCGTACGGTTATTTTCCGCTTATTGCCTCCGTACAGTGTACGGTTTTACAATCTTCCGGTCTATCGACCATACGGTTCCGTACAAATGACTTATCACAAACCTCTTAATTGCTTCCTTCCACCACCGTACGGAATAAGAGCTTGTGATCCGTATGGGCCAATATGTTCTCAACGCCCGTACGGCTTGTGTCTTTTCCCTCGACTTGCTGATTGTACCGCATGACAAAAATAAAATTAAATGCATACGTCATACAGTCTTATTTATGAAGACTGCCTGCGCTTTTCTGTACGGTCGCACAACACTTCCTTTCCTGTCCGTACTGTTGTATGATCATAGGTCGTACGGACTTCACCTCACTTGATTTTTTATTTTGTTTGTACGGTCGTACGAACTTTACCTCGCTTTTTTGTCCGTACTGTACCATGCATTTTTTTTTTAAATTTTAATTTTTTTTTTTATATGACTATCAGATACCTGATGACGGGGCCTGGCTTGGACGAGTTGGGTCTGCTTCTTGCCCCTGTTCGTGAAATAATTTCAATTTTGACCCGTTTATAGTGTCGGGTATCTCCTGTCCACCGAGGGTCCACAACTTGATTGCACCAGTCCCTGCTTTCGCGAACCTTGTAGGGTCCTAGCCATTTAACTTTGAATTTGCCCGGCTTAATCTCATTCCGTCCATTATACTTAAGAACCAACTGTCCTGGTGTGAATTGTGTCTGCTTCAGATGCTTGTCATGCCAGACCGTCCTACGTCCTTGGACTATCTCCGTTACCCATTGTGCCAACAATCGTTTCTCGTCGAGTTTATTGAGATTGTACAATCGCTCCTTCAAGCTCTCCATGTCTCCAAGTCTGTTCTCAATAGCTATCCTCAGACTTGGTACCATAAATTCAACAGGCACGACAACCTCCTATTCATACAACAGTTGGAATGGGGTTTGTCTAGTAGTAACTTTATATGTCGTACAATATAAAGCCTTTCTTCCCAACACTGAGGGAAGCCTTTGTTCCCAATCTTCCCCTTCGACCCCACAAGATTTGTAAATGAATGATACTAGTACCTTGTTAGTTGCTTCTGCTTGACCATTCGCCCATGGGTAGTAGGGACTTGAAAATGAATGAAATATTCTAAACTCCGTCGTAAGAAGCTTTATTATGTGGTTGACAAAGTGTCCCCTCGGTCGCTTGTAAGCTGGACGGGTATGCCATACCTTGTGATTATTTGTTCATAAATAAACCGTGCGGTGCTTATGACTGAATTGTCTGGTAGGGCCCGTGCTTCAACACACTTTGTCAGGTATTCTGTGGCTACCACGATATACCTACATCTTCGTGCTTTGCTAGCCTTAAGGGGTCTCACGAAATCAAGTCCCCATCGTTCAAATAATTCTTGTGCCTGAGAGGGGTTAAGTGGCATGAAGTCCCTCTTCAATGGTTTTCCTGCTCTCTGGCACGTATCGCCGCTCGTCACCCATTCCTGCGCATCATTGTATAAGGTCGGCCACTACAAACCTGCGAGCAATACCTTACGGGCAGTTGTATCTGGACCCATGTGTCCTCTCGCAGGACCCTTGTGGGCTTCCCCAAGTACTCTTGAGACTTCTTCCTCCATCACACATCGTCGGAGGATCTGGTCGGGTGCCATCTTATACAAAAGCCCATTGATCACTTGAAATGTTTTGCTTTTCAGAACTATTTTCCGTCTTTCACCAGGTTGCATTGTCGGAGGAAACTGGCCTATAGATAAGTACTCCCCAATGCTTGTATACTAGGAGGGTAAAACTGCTATTTTGAACAGGTGGGCATCTGGAAAATCATCATCCACCCCTTTGGGTGGTTCCCCTGATTTAATCCGAGATAGATGATCCGCACTTACATGGCTCTTCCCAGGTTTAACTATGATTTTGAAAGTGAACTCTTGTAACAACAGTAGCCACCTACTCACCCGTCCTTGATTTATGGGTTTGTTTACGAGATACATCAGGGCCTGATGGTCCACATAGAAGGTGAACAGGGTCACCAATAGGTACTTCCAGAACTTTTGCACCGCATAGACCATTCCCAACGCTTCCCTTTTGGTGGTACTGTAATTTTTCTCCGCCTTCGAGAGAAGTCTTCTTGCAAAGTATACTGGGTGATCCAACCCGCGATCCCCCATTTGTGCCAGTGTCACCCCGATAGCAAAGTTTGATGTGTCCACATGGATGTGAAATTCTCTATCCTAATTGGGATATGCCAAAATAGGTTCTGCCACCAACCTTGCCTTTAGTCCTTCGAAGGCCTCGCCTTGTTTCGTTCCCCATATGTAAGGTTCTGTCTTCCGAGTTAGTTTGTCCATCGGGTAGGACACATGGGCATACTGTTTGATGAACCTACGATAGTACCTGATGTGCCCGAGAAACGTCTTTACGCCACTGACATCCGTAGGAGGTTCCATTTCTAAAATCACCCTCACCTTGTCGGGGTCCATTTTAAATCCTGCTTGGCACACAATGTGTCCAAGTAGTTTTCCCTACGGTACCATGAAGTGACACTTCTTTGGGTTCAACGCCAACCGTGCCCTTCTGCATCTTTCCATGCACTCTCGAAGGACTACTATGTGGTTGTCCTGGGCGCTGTAGATGGACCAATCATCCAAGAAGGCTTTGAAATTTCCAACAGACATTTGATCAAAGATATGAAGAATTATTCTTTGAAAGGTAGCCGGGGTGTTACACAGCCCGAAGGGCATCCTATTATAGGCATATACCCCATCTTCCACCACGAAGGTTGTCTTGAGCTTATCTTCCTCAACGATGGATATCTCGTTATACCCAGAAAATCCATTCACAAACGAATAAATCTCGTGCCCGGCTACTTCCTCTAGGATGCTATCTGTGAATGGTATAGGAAATGGGTCCTTAATAGTTACCGCGTTCAGGCATCGGAAATTGACACATATGCTGATCTGATTGGCTTCTTTCTTCAAGGATATCACTATGGGAGATACCCATTCGCTCGTTTGTACTTTGAATATAATTCCTGCCTCCAACATTCGTTGGATCTCCTCGTCTACTCGTGCTACATAGTTTTTGTTCATTCGGTAAGGACGCTTCCGTACGGGACCGCTCCATCCACCAAATTTATTCTGTGGACGCACAACTCCGGAGGTACTCCCTTCAAGTCCTTGTAGGTCCATGCAAAAACATCTTTATATTCCATAAAGATCTTGAAGGCTGCTGCTTTAAGTACGGGATTCCAATCATCCCCAAGAAAGATGTTCTTCGGGTTTGCCTCGTCCCCTAAGTTCACAACTTTTAATGAGGGCTCCTCATATTTGATTGGCTTATTACTGTCAAATTTGTATGCGGGATCCTCCTTCACCCGGGCGTCCCCCTCATGGTGCTCCGTATATTCTGACGGAAATGTTTGTTTTTCATCCCCTTCATCTACTTGGAGCATGTTGCATTGGAATACCTCATAATCCTCCATCTGCCAGTGGAAGAGTCCATTTAGAGAATCCAGATCATCGTCCGAGCATGTTTCAATCTCGAGAATTCCCTCCTTATTGGGTTCCATTCTTTGTCTTGCCTCATCTTCCTCTTCTCCTTCAGACTCCGAGGATGATGCCAGATCCTCACTAGCTAGTTGTGTCCTTAGATCAATGGTGAATCTCCGACCACTCTTCTCTATGGAAAGAGAATTTCTCTTCCAATCATGTTTGACCTTAGCCTCTACTAGCCATCCTCTTCAGAGAATGGCGGCGTACCCTTTTCTTCCCAAAGGAATCACTATAAAATCCAACACAAATGGTTGGGTACCGATCATTATCTGTTGTGCCATCAACGTACCGATGGGTTTAATCCCAAGCTGGTCTGCTCCAAGGAGTTGGAAGGTCGGTGGCCACAATGTAGGTTTCCCCAATCTTTTCCAAGTTTCCTCTGGTAACACGTTGACCTCGGACCCTCCGTCTACTATAGTGTCGGTTAAGACTGTTCCAAGGATTCCCATCTCTACTACAGCCGGATGCCTTCCTGTGTTAACCGCCAACACAATTGGGTCCTGAGAGGATCCGAGAGAGTCTTCCTTCCCAAGGGAGTTTTTCTTCCCGCTCCTTGTATCCCTTATTTTTGGCTCCCTGGTCGTCGTTGTATTTAGAAGGGTCGTTCTCAGGTGCGGCATAGCGACAAGGAGGTCTTTGAATTTTACCGAAATTTTCGTGTGCAACATCTGCCAAATTATCCTTTGTTCTAGGTTGCTTTCCGAGGAGGTACTGGCCTTCCCATGCACTTCCCTCCTTTCGTTAGTCAATTCCTTTTCTATGGCAGCCTTAGCTTCTTGTAGCTGCTCCTTCTCTGTCTTGGGGTTGGGGTATAGGTTTCTCTTTGCTTGTCCGCGGGTTAGCATTAGTATTTCCTCTTCTGCGATGCTTAGGTAGTTCACCCCTGGCTTAGGACACTTAGTGTCATCGTGGTCTCCCAGACCACACCATCTGCAGAGGAATTGTGGTGCTTCCTTTGGGCATTCTCTCGCGAAATGTCCCCACTGACTGCATGTATGGCATTGTATCATGGGTTGGCCGGTGGTATCATACTGAAGGCGACTTCGACCTCCATTATTATTGTTATTATTGTTGTTTCCGTTAAACCTTCCCCCTCGCCTGTTGTTCCGAAAGCCGCCAGACGATGCCATGTTGTTGTTTTGGTTGTTTTTACCCGTCCTTGAGGCAGATGTCTTCTGGATTAATAACACCTGGTGGCTTTGAGATTTCATGTTGTACGGGCATTCTCTCGTGGAATGACCCGCGATCTGGCAAATGTCGCAAAACTATTTTTTGGGACATGCTCCCTTGGTGTGACCCTCCTCCTTACAGTCAGTACACCATAGGTCGGCTTTGTCACTCTTACTTGTGCTCCCCTTCATAGTAGCTTTGAATTCTCTCATCATCCTAATCATATCCTTTTGTAGGGCTTGTACCTTTTTGTTTGCTTCCTCGTCGCTGCCTCCATCGGAGGAGTCATCGTCATCAGAGGATCTAGCCTTCTTCTTTTTGGAGGTCTTGTTCTCACTCTCCAAGTCCATGGCTCTGTTGTAGGCATCATCGTAGGACGCTGGTGGAATCACTTTCATCTTCCTTCGGAGGGTGGGCTTCAACACTTCGATAAACCACCGTTTCTTAAGTCTGTCAGCCAGTTGGCTCTCCATTTTCCAGACCAATTCCTTTAGCCTTCGTCCATAGCCTCGCACAGTTTCCTCTTTCCCTTGTTTTGTCGTATAAATCTCAGCCACTATCTCGTTATTATCCCTTAGCAATCTGAATTCGGTCTGGAATTCCTTCTTCAGATTTGCCCATGTAACAATCTTTATCTGTTCCACATTTGAGAACCAATCTATAGCCACTCCTCGTAACGTTGCTGGGAACTGCTTTACCGATTCATCGGCATCCGTCACGCCATTGGCCATCCAAATTGTTTCACAGGGCCTACAATGCCGGGTTGGGTTTTCCTTACCGTCACCTGTGAACTTGGGCAACTTTGTCTTTTGTGCCATGTTCACCTTTACTGGTGGTGTCGGTGGTACAAGTTGTGCCGCGGTTTGTGTTGGTGGTTGTGTTATTGCCTGTACTACAGGTTGTAATGGTGTCTGGGAAGTGTTTGGTACCTCACCACTTGATGTCCCCGAACTGCTGGAAGTGTCAAAGCCTGGTAGGCTACTGCAATACCCGTGCCCCTCTATCACTCTGATACTCTCGGCGACAACGGTATCGTTAGCCTCCCTACACGCGGCTTCTTCTCTCTCCTTCCTTCGGGCTTCTTCTGTCCGTGGGGTTAAGGTTAGGCTTCCCAACAAGCTTCTTGTTTCTTCTAACAACTCTTCGTCACACCTGCCGTCATGGTGGCTAGATTCCCCCACACCCACGCCTTCACTTCCTCCCTTTGGTAGTCCCTCGACGTGTCATCGGAATCTTTCCCTTCTCTCGACTTGCTGGTGTGCGAGTATAGCTTTTCTAGCGGCTTGCTCCCCTTCAAGTTCCTTCTGTAAATTTTAATTTTTGTTTAACTGATTTGGCATAAAAGCTCGCTTACTTATCCCAAAAAAAAATCAACACATCATATGCAAATAACACTTTTATTTTATTATTCTTTGGTTACATTCTATGCCACTGTAGGGACATAGTCATGACACTGTGTTCTTATCATAACATCTTTCATTCATGCCTCTCGGTGACTATCGCCATCTTCGCCCTCGTTGCGTCGACGGTACTCCTCCAGAATCCTTTGTTGGCGCTGCTCTCCTTCAATGTCCTCCCTACGGCGCCTCTGCGCCAAGGATGCCTGAGCCAACAGTCGGGGTAGGTTATGTAATAGTCTGTTTGCCACGGGGCTTACGTTTAGTGCATCCCACACGATACCCTCAGAGACTTGTTCCCGTGTCGCCTCCCTCTGTACAAAGGTCTCAATGGCAGCCTGGAATAAAATGCCAAAGTCTACCGTCAGGGCATGCTCTCCCTCAAAGCTTTCTGTAACTCCATTTTCATTGGTCGCTGTGCTTTCCTCAACAGGTACACCCATTATCCACGTACTCCATTTACCTCCGGTCACTATCTAGATTCAATTCGGCAGCGGTGCCAAATGTTTGCCCTTGTGGTAAACGGGATTTAACAAGACATACACAAAGTAAAGTACTCAACATAGAAAGTATAACAACATTTTATTCATAGATTCATCACCAAGTACAAAGGTATTTTCGTACAAGACCATCTTCGTCTGTCGAGAGACTAGTACATATAGGTATCGAAGGGGTGCGCGGCGAACCGTCGCACCCGTTAACTACCTTCGGTCCATAACTATCTAACTGTCACAATACCCGACAACACTAAAATCCCTAAGGACTCAACATCATTGTCTCTTGGCTCTTATGTCCATGGTGGTTTATAATGCACCTATCCATGACATAGAGCTACACAACTAGGGGATCATTATTACAAACATTGAAAAACATGAAAACAAACATCAGAGAGGACATCACACATGTCTCTCCTACTATCCTTCATCTCCATGATCAGAGATGAGTGCTCCTGCACCATTTAGCTCTTGAGCCACTTATTCATCCACGCAGTCTTCCATATGGTGCCTCACCTGCAGTCATGGCTACTGGCATGACATCAGGAAGGGGAATTGAAGGAAATTTAGATTTAGGTCTAGCATGTTCATACCGAATTTAGATGGTGATCTATCTACTCTTGGTTCTTCTTGTGCGATGGCTTTTGGGTCTTCAAAAAAGATTGGTCAGCATAATATGCGGATTGGAGAAGATGATTTCTATCGAGATGATGAAATATATTTGGGATGGCTTGGAAATGGTGATGATTCAGTTGCTGATCAGAATAACCTCTATGACAGCATTGAAATGCCAATCGAGAGTATTGTTCAGTCATTGACAGAGAATAGAGAGTTACACTGCCCTCCAATTGATGAAATGGAGAACTTGGGTTCGGTGCAGCAGTGTACGTTCTATAGCTGTTGGAGGTATCAGTAATCCCAATAATGAACCTGACATTGGAACTTTTCTTAGGGATTCAGTGAAAACTGGTACAATTGAGCTAATGGGTACATCTGAAGCTCACCGCAGCAAAGTAGATGCAGCTCAGGATGCTTTGTTGGCTGTTTCAGGAAGTAAAACAATTGGTATCATCGTTATCAATACCAGTTGTAACATCAGCAGACAATCTCCTACGTGAGCAAGCAAATGTAGGAACAACAGCCACTAGCAGGGACACTGTTCTTGCTGAGTTGTACAAACAGGTGCAACTGTTCTTGAATCTCAGCAGCAAAGTGAAACTAGAATAGAAACAGAAAACCAACGAGCAAGAGATTTGCAACTCCCACTGCATTTAAAATCTCACTACATTTCTTCCACTGCTGAATCAGATTCTGATGCAATCCCTGATATTGTTGATGGTGACCCTGATACAGACTAATTGAGTCTTCATCCTTCGTATTAGTTTAGTTAATCTGCCAACCAATACATTGCAGCTCACAGGCCAACATTAACAATGGTGCACAAAAAATGTGCTGTAGCTCATATAAGTAATTTCGTTTTTCTCTTGATCTTTACTTGCAAGGGAGTTGGGTTATACTTTGGTAATTAATAAGGAATTAATATTAGCAGAGGAGTTAGTGTGACGCAGGTGCATGTTTCAGTTATTTTGGTTTTTGTCTTGATTAATAAATGGAGTTGTTTTAACAATAATATAGGAATTTGAACTAATTTATAAATAATGGGATTCTAATTGGATCCGTTTAAAACTTAATCTAGTTTATTATCATGTATAAAAGGAGGCAATATTGCAGCCTCAAAGGGAGGAAGGAGAATCCAAAAAAAAAACAATATCATTGTATTCTCTCAATACAATGATTACCATAATGGTGAGAACCACAATCACAAACTCACAAATATATATATTTATTAGGAATATAGAGAATACAATGATATAGCTTTTTTTCGTGACTTCTCCTCCCCTCCTTTGAGGCTGCAATATTGCCTTCTTTTATACATGATAATAAACTAATTTAAGTTTTCAACGGATCTAATTAGAATCCCATTATTTCGAAAATAGTTAAACTTCCTATATTATTGTTAAAATTTTTAAACAACCCCATTTATTAATCATGACAAAAACCAAAATAACTGAAACATGCACCTACATCACATTGTCTACCTAGAATATTTGTTAGCTAATATAAAGGCAATTTTTTTTTGTATTCCTGGCTTCCATGTGCAGATTGCATGTAGCCATGAATTTCTACTTCAGTTTTTTGTAGATGAACTTTTAATTCATAATCCATATTTTTATTTTTAACGGTCAATTTTGCATTAGTATTGTTTGTTGAGTTAATGAAAGATACATAATAATAAATAAAATAGAGTAAGCGAAAAAAGACACAGAAAACAAAGATTTATAGTGGTTCATCCAAATGGACTACATCCACTCTACAAGCAGGGGAAATCACTTTTATTCAGATACTTCGCAGTATACATATTGCACAGCAGCTCAAAACATATTACTATCCTTATCAAAGAAGAAATCCTACTTCTATATTTTGCCATCGCAGCATAACTGGGAATATGAAACGGTTTTGGAATCCCAACAGTCATCGGTTTACAAGACAGACGAATGATTGGGCTTCACAGTCAGGTCAGAACCGTTACAATCTCCCATTTGAAGTCCAATCAATGCTACGAGAAGTGCTGCCCAGAGATATCCCCCACTTGGATCTTATGGCTATGTCGTCACAATGCCGAGAGAAGCTCTACAAAATTCAAACTTCTCCCAAGATACAACCTTTGTTAAAGCATCTGTTGGATTGACTTTTGTGTCAATTTTCTCTAACTATAATTTGCCTTCCTCAAGAGCATGGCGAATGAAGTGATATCTAATCTCGATATGCTTTGTGCGGCTGTGGAAAGCTGAATTTTTAGCCAAGTGAATGGCACTATTGCTATCACAAAACAAAGGGAAAATTGATTGCTTACACCCCAACTCTCCTAAAAACCGCTGTAACCATACTAACTCCTTGGCTCCCTCAATGAGAGCAATGTACTCAGCCTCAGTGGAGGAAAGAGCAACCACCTGTTGCTTATGAGAGACCCAGCTGATTGCTGGCCTGGCAAAAGTGAACACATAACCAGTAGTAGATCTCCTTTTATCCAAATCTCCAGCCATATCAAAATCAACATAACCACAAATTTGAGAATCTGTACCAATAAAATGTAAGACATAATCAGAGGTACCTTTCAAGTACCGGAGAATCCATTGAACTGCTCACCAATGAGTTTTACCTGGATTACTCATAAAGTTGCTCACAACTCCCACTGCATAAGCAATATCCGGACAAGTGCAAACCATTGCATACATAAGACTGCCAACGACAGATGAGTAAGGAATATCATCCATTTCTTCTTCTTCTTTCGAAGTAGGACACATCTCAGAAGACAACTGAAAGTGATCAGCTAATGGAGTAGCAACAGATTTGACAATTGACATATTAAACTTTTCCAAAGCTTTTAAAATGTATTTTTCTTGAGACAATTTGATTTCCAGTTTCTGTCTATTTCAAATTATATCCATCCCAAGAATCCTCTTCACTGCCCCTAAATCTTTCATGGAAAAACGAAGAGCCAAATGCCTCTTTAATTCACTAACAGTTCTCACACTAGTTCCGGCAATGAGCATATCATCAACATAAAGCAATAGAATGACAAACTCACCATTGGGAAGCCACTTGTAGTAAACACACAGATCTGATTCACAGCGAATAAAGTTTTGCTGTGTCATAAAACTATCAAACTTTAAATACCATTGTCGCGGGGCTTGTTTAAGCCCATATAAACTCCGTTTTAGTCTGCAACATAAGTGTTCTTCACCCTTTTTAATAAAGCCCTCAAGCTGTGCCATATATAATTCTTCCTCAACATCACCATGAAGAAAAGCAGTTTTAACATCGAGTTGCTCAAGCTCGAGATCCCAAACAATTGCCATACCCAAAACTAAATGTATTGTTTGCATTTTCACAACCGAAGAAAAAATTTCATTAAAATCGATGCCCTTTTGTTGAGCAAAACCTTTCACCACCAATCTGGCCCTGTATCTTTTCCGCCCTCTATCTTCTTCTTTCAACCTGTATACCCATTTATTTGTCAAAATTTTTCGATTTGGTGGAGCAGGTACTAAATCCCAAGTATCATTGGCATGCAAAGACTCCAGTTCGTCCTTCATAGCATCCATCTAGTGCACCGAATTCACATAAGTACAAACTTGTTTAAATGTTTGAGGCTCTGCCTGATCAGAACATAAGGAAAATAACAGTTCATAGTCATAAAACTTCCGTGGACGTTTTCTTTCTTTGGTAGACCTCCTCAGCATAATACTTTGATTATTTTCTTGACTGTGAACTTCACCAAATCCCTCTCCCTCTATATTTCCAACAGGAAATTCATTACCAAGTCCTTGTGTAAATTCAACATTCTTATGTTGTTGTTGAAAAGGACCAAAATTTTGCAAGACTCCTTGGGTTTGAGTTTTATCGAGACCCTGGTGAGCAGTGGTGGTTTGGTCAATGACAATGACCGAAGCATATGGAGAAGTTGTAAGCCACGGGTGCTTTGATGACAGAGCCGCATACTCTTCCATTCCCTGTGGTAGGTAAAGAGTGGGAAGCGACGTGGTAGGCAGAGGGTTATCCTCTATGGTGGGTACCGTGAACAAAGGTAGATCACGCACAGATGGAGGAGGCAATGTGTCAAAGAGAGATTGACCTGCCAGTGCGGGAGCAAGTGGAGGCTGCATAGATATAGAATGCATTGGCAGCGTTGTAACGATGGCAGGCTGTGTACAAATTGGAAGAGGCATTGTAGTATTAATAGAGGAGGGATGAGCATTTCTTGAGGACACAACAGTAGTAGAGGGTTGAAATGTAACCTGACAAACTCCCTGCACATGACTTCCATTGTCAAATAAATCAAATTCAATAGAATCATCAGAAGTGATGTTCTGATTGTGCAAACTTGAGAAAGACTTTTCATTGAAAACAACATCCCGGCTGCGAATAACTTTTTTAGCAATTGGATCCCACAAACGAAAGCCAAATTGGTGCTCATCATACTCCAGAAATACACACCTTTTGGATTTAAAATTCAATTTCGTTCTCTGCTCTTTAGGAATGTGAACATAAGCGTCACAGCCAAAAACACTCCAATGATTAAATGAAATTCTTTTACCAGTCCATCTCTCTTTCAGAATGTCAAAATCAAGACAAGATGAAGGAGCGCGGTTGACCAAATAAACAACAGTGTTAGATGCCTCTGCCCAAAACGCTTTCCCCAAACCGGCATTGGAGAGCATGCACCGAGCTCTTTCCAAAATAGTCCGATTCAACCTCTCAGCTGCACCATTTTCTTGAGCTGTAAAAGGGGCTGTTTTAATACGTCGAATGCCAGGATCTGCACAAAAATTATCAAACTTTGAAGAGAAAAACTCACCACCATTGTCTCTTAGTAGACATTTAATTTTCTTGCCAATCTGATTTTCAATCATAGCCTTGAAACTTTTAAATTTGGAAAACACCTCTGATTTCTTATTCAAAATATAAATCCATACTTTACGAGTGCAATCATCAAGAAATGTGACAATAATTTGCGCCACCGATAGAAGTTACCTCCGTAGGTCCGAAAACATCGGAATGCACAAGCTCTAATGGAGAGGATTTCTTATCATGACCCGTTCTCAAGAAGCTGGTCCTATTGTTTTCCATAGAGGCAATGTTCACGTAACTCCAAATCAACTGATTTAAGACCCGGAAGCTGATCTTGTTGAAACATAACTTCAAGACCCTTCTTACTCATGTGGCCAAGTCGCTTGTGCCAAAGTTCAGCATTGCTGTCCGTAACAGCCATAACGGCTCCCACTTCACCATTGCACTCTAAAACATATAAACTCCCTAATTTATTTCCTTTTACCAAAACCAATAGACCTTTGGTTACTTTCCATGAATCTAAAGAAAAATTAACATTACATCCTTGTGCATAAAGCTGATTCATAGAAATAAGATTTATTTTAAGAGAAAGAACACGATGTACATCTTTCAAAAGCCATTTACTACCATTCTTCAGCGATAATAAAATATCACCCTTTCCAACAATGTCACATTCTTTGTCATCTCCAAGAAAAAACTTTACCAAACATACCTTCTTGATAATTCGTGAAAGCACTCCGACATGGAGTAGCATGGAAAGAGGCACCAGAATCTAGAACCCACGAACTTGCATTCGTGTCACCAGCTGCAAGAACCAATATACCATCATCCTTAACAGCTGCAGTATTTACTCCATCATTGATCACTTTATCTTGGGCCTTTTTGAATTTCCAACATTTCTTTTTGGTATGTCCCGGTTTACCACAAAACCAACAAATACCATTTCTGCCTCTTGAGTGTGACCGATGTGTAGATTGAGACCTTCTATGGTTGTTATGTCTGCCTCTTTCTTGACTCCTACCTCGATTGCTTGTGCTAACCGCTGTTAATGCATCATATGAGGAAGACTCTTGATTCTTCCTACACATGTCTTCGCTGAGAAGTGTAGTCGCAACCTCGTCAAATTTCAGTTTAGTTTTGGCAGCCACTGAAGTGCTAACTGCCATTACCACCCCTTCCCAGCTATTTGGCAGTGAACATAGCAGCAGCATAAATTTCATTTCATCATCTAATGTTATGCCTACTGAAATCAATTGAGAAAGTAAGGTATTGAACTCATTAAGATGATTCGACATAACTCCTTTCATTTTCAGATTGTATAACTTTTTCATTATGAATATCTTGTTCGATGCTGAAGCTATCTCATATAATGAAGATAATTTATCCCACAGCTCTTTCGTTGTCTTCTCTGTTGAAACATTGAAGAGCACGTTGCTTGAGAGTGATAGAAAAATCGTTGCCCGTGCCTTCTAATCGAGTTTCTCCCATACTTCTGGTGTTAGCGTACCTTGACCCTTGGTTTTTCCTTGCAATGCGGCTGAGAGATCCTGCTTAATCAGTAATGACTCTATCTGCACTTTCCATAACCCAGAATTTTGCCCAGCAAACTTCTCGATTTTCCATTTGTCTACTTCATCCACGACTAAGAAATCTTCACCGATTTCCAGAAAATCAAATCAAGCTCTCTCAACTCTGATACCAATAGTTGAGTTAATGAAAGATACAAAATAATAAATAAAACAGAGTAAGTGAGAAAATACACACAATAATAAATAAAACAGAGTAAGCGAGAAAATACACACAAAGAGAAAACAGATATTTATAGTGGTTCGTCCAAATGGACTGCATCCACTCTACACGCAGGGGAAATCACTTTTATTCAGATACTTCGCAGTATACAAATTGCACAGCAGCTCACAACATATACTATCCTTATCAAAGAAGAAATCCTATTTCTATATTTTGCCATCGCAGCATAACTGGGAATATGAAACAGTTTTGGAATCCCAACAGTCATCGGTTGCAAGACAGACGAATGATTGGGCTTCACAGTCAGGTCAGAACCGTTACATTGTCCACATTCTTTAAAATTCAGTTTAAAGTTTATAAAGCAATATAAATATCTGTTTTCCTATCTATCTCCAATTAGACTGCGGCAGACAACTATTTGGGAGACAATGTTGCATGCAGATACTCCATGTGCTAGATAATGCGTACATTCAAAGTGGCTTGCTAAAGTGCCTTGGACTTTGTAGCTCTCACCAGTGTTGGTTTGGGTAACCATCTGGATGATTTTGTTTATATTCCAGACTAAGCGCATGCCTACTGAATGGCTGATATATTAACGTAAATTATTCCAAAGTGATATAACACCGTTTGTGGAAGCTTACAACTCAAATTTATACAAGACAATGATACTTGATAAACCTATTTTTTTGCTATGATTTCTTAAAATTGGAGGATTGAATTCAGCAGATTAGTAGCAAGGAACACCATCATGCATGGCTATCATGAGGCATTTTTATGTTTACTCGTTTATCTTTGGAATTTAAACTGTGCTGCAATATAACTGCTCTGATACGAGTTTAGGAATTAAATACTGCAACTTCGGAGCTAGATTTCTGCTTTTGAAATGGAAAGGTGGGGGAATATCTTGTACTTCCCTCGATCGATAAGTTTAGATGCCACTGTATCTGTATATTAGTTTGGTCAGCCATTGCTTGTGGCAATGAGACTTTGAAGTGAAGTAAAGCTCATGCAAAATTTATTAATGTTAAAACTATTCTGATCTTTATAAACTAAATAGAATACATTTCATGTGGTCAGATTGGTATAATGCGAAGAGTCGGTCCATTTCACAATATTTGATTGATTTAAATTTTAAATTGATGTTTATCAACAGCCAACCTAGAAACTAGAGATTAAAAAAAGAAGAGAAAAGAACGAAGCACTGAGCAAATGAGAAATCTATCAACTTTATGTCATTGCATTCAGGATTCCGATTATGGCTCGGCTGGCCCCCCTATCCCGCTACCACTACCACGACCCCTCTCTAATCTACCCCCTCACCCACCCCTATCAAGGTTCAACTTTATGTTATTGCATTCAGGATTCAATTGTGTAGTTTTTGAGTCAAATACATTGACCCATATTTCATTTGAATAGTGATTCACAAGAATCTATCATGAGAATGAATGGTATATTTAACACTTTGGGAACAAATTTCCATGGTTGAGAAGAACTAGAAAATCAGCTAGTTAGGTGTCAATGTGGTAAAAAGATGGATTTTCACTCATTCGTAGTATTTTTTGCATAATTTACAAGCACAATTTCCCAAGGTTTCCCTAAAAATGCAGTCTTGGAAGCATGTTATGACAAGATTATTATTTCTATTGAAGATGATTCTTTAGTCTTTTATAAAGGCACACAAATTTGTTTGATTGACTTCAACGATTGAAAGTATTATCTTACACAATTACAATTTGTTTTTATCAATATGTGATCCTTTGATTCAAATTGAAACACCATAAAAGTGAATGAGGTAGACCCGCAACAACACATTTGTGTTCACAAATTGAATTACTCCTCTAATGGAAAAAGCTAGTCAAGTGAGGGGAGATTTTGACGGACCACTCTCAGTGTAAGAAAAGAGAGTTGGCAATTAATAATGGTATTGTTGTTTGAAATGGTGATTGCCCTATTTGGTTCATGCATTTTGAAGGAGTACTTGATGGTGGACTATCTTGTGTTGGAGTTATGGAGCTCTATTACCATGTTGAAATTTGCAACACAAGCACCTCTAGGATCAAACAACAAAACAAGAAAACCTTCACAAGGAGAGCAAAAAAAACTAATTGCTATATTTTTCAAGAAGCAAAGATTGTAAGATGAATTATAATTATTACAATGTAATGCTTCTATAGAAAAGCACATCTCTAAAATTTTTAAAAAAATGCTAAAAGTTAAGATATGCAAACTAGTACATGATATTCAAAATAAATATGTATGATATATACATGATATGCAAACTGGAGCCCAACTAGACTGAACTAAACTAAATTAGATTTTCTAAGTGAATTGAAGCTAGACATGCATGCACAAACATGTGCTCAATTATGTATGAGAATATCTTTTGAGCATGTGCACAATTAGTTATGCAACAATGCTAAATGTGTCTAATGCAACAAAACTATGTATTAAACAAAATAAATGCACCTGCGCCCTCAAGTGAAACTTAGGGAGAAACAAAAGCTTTAAGCATGGAATACAATTATAGGTCTTGAAATCAAAAGACCTTATTAGGTACCCATGCATAATGAAAACCTCTCAAAGTGGAGAAAAACTACATGGGAGAAACTCCTCTCCAAAAGTGAGAGATGAACTGCATGAAAGAAACATGAAATGAAGAAGGAAGGACAAAGAAGCCTCCAAGAAATGTCCCAAAAGAATAGGAATGGGAAAACATCCACTAAAGCATAAAGAAGATGTAGACAATTGTCGAATAATAACTACTATAGTGATGAATGAAGAATATATTTTGAAAACGATGATGATCATGATCAAGAAGAAAGATTTGCTTGAGCGCCCTCAACAACACTACTCGAACAATGAACATATGGCATGATAGGTCCACTAAAGTTGGTGTTAGCGTGTAGTGCATGAAGGAGAATCTAAATGTGCACAAGAAAGTACCTACAACTGAAAAAGGGGTATGTATCCAATGCACACATGCATGTGACAAGAATCACTAAAATCCAATGTCGTCGTAGAGGAATATTCACTGGACAAAGATGATGGCCAAAACAAAAGACCCTACACAACCCATGACACTTTAAAATATAGTGCATGTGAAAAATAAGGCCCAACAAAATGTGCAAAATTCTTCAAAAACCATACACAAATGTGGTACTTCATCTCAACGTATCTACAAATAGAGAAATGCATGTAAAAAATTCTCAAAATGCCCATGTAGGGCACTTTGTTGGAGATACATGTAGAACAACCCAAGTGAAGTCATCCAACACACAAAAAAAAAACGTTTCTAACAGCCAAAACAACCAAATAATCATCCTTGATGTGAAAACACAAAAAAAACTAAATAAGATATACTTGAGGCAAAGTCTCAAAAAAAGGTGCATGGACAAATGTGAAGAGCTCAAAGGGTATGTGCACCAAGTTGTGGACCAAAAAGGGGGGTATAAGTGGACACATTTTTTCTGAAATCGGGTAAACATGAACTTGGAACAGGCGTTTGAGAAGATGTGTAAAAAATTAAAATTGTAGTACTCTGAATCTAGTTTCTAAAAAACTATTTTTTTTAAAAAACCGATAAGATTAAGAGGGTCAAACCTCGCGCGCACGAAAATATGTTCCTGATTTTTTTGGAAAAACATAACATAGCTGTTTCCGTGCGCGGTACAAAAGGTATAGTTATATTCAGTATTTTTTAAATCCCTTTGGTAGGATGATAGGTAAGAGTGAGATCTAGAAATTTTGTATTTGTTTGTAATTTTCTGATGAGTATTTTTTTTTCTATGATTTTTTGAACTGATCGGATCCTGAAAATTTGGTACCTGTTCGTGCACTGGGCATAACTTGCATCAAAATAATTGAAAATGAATTTTTTTTTTAAAAGTGTATAGAATCAAGTGTAGAACAATAATATGTAATATATTTGTAATTTGATTAAGTATATCAAAAGTTATTAAAAAAATGGTAGACATATGTCTGTGAGGACAATCAAGACACTAGTAAAGAAAATTAAAGTTTACTATGCTAATGTTGTCCAAAAATAGAAAATATTATATGGTTAGAAAGCTAAGAAGATGTATGAGATTATGATTAAAATTATAAAGCTACCCATTTGACAAATTGTAAACCTGATGAAGATAAAGTCGAGAATTCATCTTACAAGATGAAAAGACGTCTAAAAGAACAAAAATGGAGGGAAAATGAGCCTCCAAGCCTTTGGGTCATTTTTCAAGCCTCTTCCCAAGCCATAACCCGACTGGGTTTCTAAATTTCAAATAACCTGATCGGGTTCTGAAAAGCAAAAATTACTTCAAAACCCGATCGGGTTTTGAAGAAGTAAAAACTATTCATTTTATTCTCCATAACCCGAGCGGGTTATGAAGAAACTAAAATAGGCTTTTCTTCCGGAAGCCATAACTTCCACATACAGAGTCCGATTGACTCCGTTCAAAAAGTGTAGGAAAGATCTTGAGATGATCTAACACATGAGTAACCTAAAATCATCTTTAGTCATCAACATTTTGTTTTCTATCCATTTGAATCAAGTAAGGTATAAAATAGGTATTTATTATTGGCCATACATGCAACGTATAGGAAAATGAGTATGCTCTCTCTCTCTCTCTCTCTCTTAGAGAGAGAGAGAGAGAGAGAGAGAGAGAAAGAGAGAGAGAGGTATGTGCAAGATCATGAGGGGCCAAACTATGCCCTTAAGTGACAATAAAAATCAGCAAATCAGGGTTAGTCAAATTGACGTGAAAATTTCAACTAGCTATCAACCTAATATCAACCTAAATTTCAACTAGGGTTAGTCAAATTGACGTGAAAACTTCAACTAGCCATATGAGAATATATACAATTATTTACACACCCAATTCAACGTTATAAGACAAGATTTACTCAAAGCTTATAGGGAGTGTGTGAAGCAAATTAGAGGGAGTTATAAGAAATAATGGGAGTTTGTTGAGCAGAAAGGGTCCTCTGATTTATAGGTTTATAACTCTGTTGAATATGTGGGGATGAGAGGAGGTAAAGATGGTGTAGAATTTGGTCTTTCATTCAATATTCTATTTATAGAGCAGTTAGTTTATCTGGAAGCCAAAACAACTCAGCTTGAATGTAATTTTGATTGGAAACAAGTCTGCAAATGTGATTATGTTGATGATAGTCAGGAGGCGACCATTAATCACGGGCTCACCGAAACATTGGCCATTATTCAGGGCCCTCCTGGCACTGGAAAAATATTTATCAGGTTGCAAATTGTAAAGGCTTTGCTTCATAAGATTTCAAATTCCTTTGGTCTCATTCTCATAGTGTGCTTTACTAACAGAGCTCTAGATCAATTTTTGGAGGGAATATATGAATACGAGAAAAGTCTAGCAAGGTTAGGATCTAGAAATCAGAGCTCAATTTTTAGCAAATGTACTCTTGACCAGGGACAAGAGAGAAATATCATATTGTTTTCTTTGGTAAGAAACATTGAATTCCTAATTTTAATGTAAAAACATAAGAAAATATAGAATTTCTTAACATTCCAAATAGAACTTGTGTTGCCCTTTCCAGGGCTAGAATTGGTCTGTATATCTTTGGAAATGCCAAGCTAGTCTCAGACAATTCTCTAGTGTGGAGTGATATCATAAAGCATTTTACAGATAATGGGTATGTTGGTAATGGAATACCACTATACTGTCCTAAACATCGAGATGATGCTGGACATGTTGTTACCAAATCTCATGATTTAAGGAGGTATGGCGATGGAAGTATGAGCTTTTGTACCAGGAAATGCAAAGAAAAATTAATTTGTAGTCATCTTTGTCCGAGGAAATGTCATCATGGAGAACATGTTAGAATTGGATTTGCAAGGCCCGATGTATGAAGAAGTTTGAATTTTGTGGACATGTCTACAGGAAGGTCTGTCACGCAACTTCCTATGACCCCTTTCGACACATTGGAACAATCAAGTGTGTCTAAAGGGGTTTTAAGACCCCTTAGGACACACTTGAGTGTTCTACTGTGTCGAAAGGGGTCATGGGGACTTCCTAGGGGTCCTAGTATGCCTTATCACACGTTAGGACCCCTAGGAAGTCCCCATGACCCCTTTCGACACATTTCAACACTCAAGTGTGTCCCAAGAGGTTGTAGGACCCCTTAGGACACACTTGAGTGTTCTAATGTGTTGAAAGGGGTCATGGGGACTTCCTAGGGGTCCTAACGCGTGATAAGGTATACCTTCCAATCTTTTATTAATGTCTTGTTCTATTTCACTCACTTGAAACACCTATGTACTAGGAGGGTATTAAATTGTAATAACTATGTACAAAAGGTTGGAAGATTGCAGAAAAAATCATGGATGGCCATTGAAAGAAGCAAAGGAAACCAATCGGCCATTGAAATAAGCTATTTTTCTAGAGGGAAGAGCAGCAAACTTTCGCTAATTTGCAATGGCTTGAAGCAAAGGGAGCAACTCTACTTCCGGATGTATTTCAGGTTGCCCATCTATACAATTTGGTGAAGAAGGGTGTGCATTTTTTGATTCCTACTGCTCCAATTGTTACCTAAGGGTCCTAATGCATGAGAAGGCATACTAGGACCCCTTAGGACACACTTGAATATTGTAGAAAAAATCATGGATGACCATTGAAAGAAGCAAAGGAAACCAATCGACCATTTAAAAAAAATCATGGGCGGCCATTGAAATAAGCTATTTTGCTCGAGGGAAGAGAAGAAAACTTTTGCTAATTTGCAATGGCCTGAAGCGAAGGGAGAAACTCTACTTCCAGATGTATTTCAGGTTGCCCATCTATACAGTTTGGTGAAGAAGGGTGTGCATTTTCTGATTCCTACTACTATATTTCACTCACTTGAAACACCTATGTACTAGGAGGGTATTAAATTGTAATAACTATGTACGAAAGGTTGGAATATTGCAGAAAAAATCATGGATGACCATTGAAAGAAGCAAAGGAAACCAATCGACCATTGAAATAAGCTATTTTGATGGAGGGAAGAGCAGAAAAATTTCGCTAATTTGTAATGGCCCGAAGCGAAGGGAGCAACTCTACTTTCAGATGTATTTTAGGTTGCCCATCTATACAGTTTGGTGAAGAAGGGTGTGCATTTTTTGATTCTTACTGCTCCAATTGTTACCAATTTGTGCCTCCTAAATACTGTGAAGATTACCATGTACATGTATTTTATATGAACTTCGCGGGGTGAAGGAAGAAAAATAAAATACTTAGGGCAGAGGGTGAGAAACAATTTGGAATTACTGAAAATCTGTGAGAAGAGATGAGATTATTGCGAGAAGATGGGGAAAATCAACTGGGTCAAATTATCCAATCCCTGAGACAATAAATTTCATCATTGCGTGTAGAGAGCGAGAAGCAATTGGGAACAATTCAAAGAATGCAAAAGAGATTGAAATCTTGCGTGCAGAGGAAGCGAAACAAAGTGAGAGTGCAGAAGAGGAGATTGGATTTCTTCGGAAAATCTCAGGCAAAGCATTGGCTAATCCAGATGTCATGCTCTGTGCTTCTGATGGTTCAATATTTCAAGTGCATTATCTTATTCTCGTGAGTGCTCTTTTCATTTTTCCCTAGTTTTAACATTCCTAGGGGTCCTAATGTGTGATGAGAGAGAGAGAGTATGATAAGGAGTGGTGGAGAGGGGGAGAGAAAGGGTAGAGAGAGAGTATGATAAGGAGTGGTGGAGAGAGAGA
>MU224923.1:1897325-1921491 GCA_018584345.1 Thuja plicata
TCACCCTTAGCAACCTGATTATCCATGACCAAGTGCTCCACAATTTCCATGTCAGACTCAACCAACTGATCATGAAAACCAATCTCAACCACAACATCAACAAGGTTAGGAAGCTCCTCAGCAACAAACAAAAGTTGCTCTACAGGTTCCATATCAGACTCCACACACTGATCAACAAAACCAACTTCCATCTCAACCTTGCTATGCCCTCTTCTCTCTTGAACAAGTCTTCTAACCAGCCAGACAACTCGCTTCCTGATCGGTAGACTCCAGCTCCACAGTTTCAAGATCTCTCAAACTCTCTTATGAAATTTATCGAAAGATGGATCACTCTCAACCATCAGTTCCTTAACTCGATTAGTCAATCTAGCTTCCATCTGAGCAAAAGTCTTTGAAATATTCTTCTCCACCACATCATGGAGTTTTTCAATCATCACAGGGTCTAATCTTCTTAGAGCCATCTTCTAAGATCTTCACAAACCCTCTGCAATGAATCACCAACTAGATACAACCTTTACTGCAGGTCCTGGTGCAAAATGCCTCACATTCGGCACTCTGTCCACACTCTGAAGAATAACCACACTCTGATAGACTCCACCCAAGGTCCTAGTGCAAACTGCCTCACATTCGGCGCTCTGTCCACACACTCAGGAACAACTGTGCTCTGATAAACTCCACCCAAGGTCCTGGTGTAAACTGCCTCACATTTGGTGCTCTGTCCACACACTCAGGAACAACTGTGCTTTGATACCATCTGATGAAGGTCAAGGCAGGAGGATCCCCAATGGAGATGTCCTAGCCCCCAACCAATAACCAAACAATGGAATATAAATAACAACACAGAGATTTATATCCACACAATGAAAATACTCATAATAGAATCATTATATTTTCATCCAACATGCCCGGCTGTAAGGCCTTCCGAGTTACGGCCAAATACAATGCAATTACAATAGAAACTCTGTAAGATCTCGCAAGATCCAAATGAAACCCTAGCTAGCCCAGATCCACACACTGGTAGTAACACCCAAGGAAGATCTAAACTTGTGCTCGCAAGCCCACCAAACAATCTCCTTGTTTCCCAAGCCGCAACTACTAGCTCCTCTCAAAACTCGCTCCTCTACCTCTTCCTCTTCTCCAGGATCAATGAATAATCCTACCTAGTCCAGATCCACACACTGGTAGGATCCCCCAAGGAAGATCTAAACTTGTGCTCTCAAGTCCACCAAGCAATCCCCTTGTCCCCCAAGCCGCAGCCACTAGCTCTTCTCAAAACTCGCTCCTCTACCTCTTCCTCTTCTCCAGGATGAACGAATAATGACTAAAGAATTCCCCCACAACCCCTACTTATACAAATCTAAGCCACAGGTTGGCCCTGAACATAAATTAAATACAAACACATAAATTAAATGCCACAAGTCAGATAACAACAACAATTAAATGCCCAAAATTGATGTCTTAGTAAAATCACGATATCTCCTAGCTCCGGATGAATTAGGACTCGTGCTTCGAAGTAGGTAGAAATATAGGCCCTCTTCAATCCCTAAAATTTTCATCCTCTAACTCTTTGTGGAAAATTACTTATACGGCCTGTAATAGGAACCAAATTACTAAGCAAGGCCGAGCTCCTCCCAGACCATGCCGAGCAACCAAGACCATGCCAAGTTCCATTAAATATATCAAAACCACTTACCTAAGACCCAATTAGGTCCAAAAAACTCTAAAAAATCCCTCACACATGAAAATAAGTCCACACAACTCCATCAAATCTCCCAAACATGTAGGATAGCCAACTACGCTGGGATGCTCCTGCATCAGTCGTCCTTAGTTTGATTTAATTGCTTGGTCAATACCTTGATGTGTTGGTGATCCATAGCTCAGTTATCACTATGCTCGGTATACACTGTATTTACTCGATGTGCACTGGTACTTGATGTATACACAACTCTTCAATTACCAACCACATAAACTTTGTTTGTTCTAGATCTTTACTCCATAATAGATGTTTGTCATCATAATGATACTCAAATAAGTTGACATCAATGACAATAGATTAACTGATTAATTTATATCATACCATCTGTAACTCGGTTGACCATCAATAAAATGACTTCAAACATACAATCAGTTGTATTTCATCATTAAATCACTTAGTTTTTCATATACTTTTCATTTTAGTTCATCAATTTATCCATTAGATTTCATCTCACATCTAAGTATTGTTGTGTTTTGGAGAGAAATCCACATTTAAATAGCTAATGAGAAAATCAATGGAGTTGGGTGCCTCCATTCTTGCTCAATTAGAGGTATGAGTTGAATTTAGTAGCTAAAAGCTCCATTTTTACTTGTTCATTTTCTACTTGTTATTTTTTTTTCATATACAACATCATAAGTCAATAAGAGTATGTTTACATCAATGACAACCAATATAGATTATTCACAACATTCTCCTTCCCTCATCACCAAAAAAATCATCAATGAAAAAAATCTGACATTTACGTGACACCATAACCATTGGAGATTGAAACTGGCCCACATATTTGAATGTCAGATGTCTATGAAAGCTTTGTGCACAATTAGATGACTAGATGCAGTAAGAAAGCCTTCATAACATGAGTTTAAAACACACTCATTGATGTAGATTTACTTTTAAATTGGACATCTTGCGTACATCTGTGACATTGGTATGATGCTAGAGAATATTCCCTTTGAGGCATGGTCCACCATTGACGTAGATCCATTGAAAGGTTGAATTGGAACTATACTAATACCTCACTAGGTTGGTCAGATGATTTGTGTGCATTTGGGACATTGACAAGATTATATAAAATATTATCACGGGGCTGCAGACCACTGTCAATCTACCGTATGCTTTAATTCAAAATAATGGACCCTCAGTAAGATACATATTGAGTATCCACCTCTCTATGGACTAACATCAAAACTCACCACACCCCTTATGAATAAGCGAATGAAGGCTCCCTTAGTTAGAAGTCAGAGCCACTAGACATGTGGCATATTTTTGTGAGCCTCTACCTTGACATCATAATTTGTCACAACTCCTTTGAAGGTGCATATGAAGGCTTTTTCAACAAACAATTGAAATTTTATGTTATTTTCACATCTCTAGTTTATGTTGGGAAATGGAGAGGTGTGTAAAGAGAGGGGAGGGGTGAATCAATACCCTTAAAAACTTTTTAAAAAATCTTTGTAAGCAAATATTATGTTATAATTGATTGAGTAGATTGCATACACCAAACATGTAATATCACTGCTGAAATGTAAATGCATGTAATGTAAACAATAAACATACATCAAATTTAAGTAACTCATGACACAAGTATTTCTATATAGCAAGAAACCCCTGTTAGAAGGTAAAAACTGCAGTGGGGATGAGACCCACAAAACTTCACTACTGCAGTAAATAAAGTATCCTGTTAAAGCTTACAAAGATTGATCACTTTTGATGATATTATTAGGAGTAACAATGAGATCGATTAGATCTATCTCGTGTGAGAATTTAGCAACACAAAGTATGTGTGCACTCTGTTAAGAGATTTATACAAAGACGGTTAAGTCTACTCTGTTAGGAGATTTTTGGATTGTTACAATTGTTAGAGAGTAAAAAAGTTGTGTGATCTGAACAAATTACAATATCTATATTATGGATACAGATCCTTTTAAGTGCATATAGAATGTATCACCTTACTGTGAATGATAATACCTTCTGCTCTGCTTGGTAGCCTTGCCTCTATTCTGAAAACTGAATACTGCAATGTAGTCCTTATCCTAAAACCCTTGTCTGATCTTTAATGTCTGTAGTATGGCAGCTACTTGATCATTACTTGATTAACATATCTTAAAAATGACATCTTTACATTACATATGTCAAACCTCATGACCTAATTAGGGTTTTACAATGTCTTACATAACTTAAGATCAACAGTGTACAACATTTACCCTGATCATATAAACATAGGAGATATAAATAATTAATACCGTGAATCCATAATTAATGTTCTCTTCGATCATTGTAAATTGTTATCCAGGTCGGCAAAAATTTGTTACCTAGATTTATGTGCCATAACAAAATTTTATGTGACCGTTGGTCTACTCAGTAAATGTTGTCTCTCGGTGCTCGATGTTCTCTATGTATCTCAGTGCATAGTGTGTTCTCGATGTACATTTATGCTCGGTAAAGTCTGTCTGCTCAGTGATCATTGCACTCGATTAACTCTGCGCGTGATCAGTGCAATCGGTTAACTCTACACTTTAGTGATCATAAGGAATAGTCTATCTGTGACTCTTGTTACCGACTATCCATTTGAGTCCTTGAATACTAATGAAAATCTTCAAATCTCATTTAGAGTAACATTCTCCCCCTTTGGCATTAGTATCAAAAACTTGTATATGTAGATGCAGTGTATACACGGTAACTCATACATAGTGACCCCCCCTTTGTACATGCTTGGTATATGCATATGTTCCCCCTATATACATATATTTCCCCCTTTTTTGAAATTAATGACAAAAAGAATAAACTTACAACTTGTAAAAAATGTTAGGATGGGCCTTCTGGAGATTTTCCATTAACTTTTCCCATTCCTCCTTTAGAAGCTCAAGGGTCAAAAGTTCTAGGTTTAGCTGAGCATGTATATCATATATGTTTTTGGTAACTGATTATTATGGGGTGGCAATCAAGTTCTTTTCCATTGTCACATGCTTTTGCATCATAACCAAATATGGTAGTAACATAGCCTATAGCTCGGTTACCTATTCTCTGATTTTGTCCTCTTCCTTTTTCAGATCAAGTCTCAACCGCTGGGTTTGTAGAACCTTGGTGTAATGTATCTATAATGCATGTTTCTCGGTTGAAAGACTGTTAACACTATCTTTTAGATCTTCATCTTAGTTCTTCATATTTTCACTAATCTCGGTAGTGAAGTGATCTAATGTGCATAAATTATGTAGAATTGCAAGGGCTTCAGTTATAACAATTTCTAATCTGGTTACAAATTCTGATAGTGTTACCTTGTTTACTGCCACTGCTTGGCTGATTTTCTCAGTAACCTTGTACTGAATCTTCTTTTCTGCTCACTCTTTTAACTTCTGCTCGACATAAATGTCTAGATTGTTTATTGACTCAGTGAGAAGTGCAAGTTGATCAAGAATGGGGGCTAATTCATCAATGTTCACATCAGGAAAAACTTGCATTAGAATCTCCTTAGTGGTCTCTAGCACCTGTACACTTTTACATTATTACCTCAGCTTATCTTGTGTTGCTTTTTAGGTGCATAATTCACCATACCTCGTCAAAGAGTCAGGGTCAAGTATCCATGGATAACAATCATGAATTTCAATTATTTCATCAAGTGTCACGAGACCCTTGCTCCATTTCTTCCTTTTCTTCTTCTTCTCTTGTGTTCTTGATGAAGGAGATAGTGTCATTTCTAATTGATAATTTTTCTCGGTTTCTTTCTTTGTTAGCTCACTAGGTGTGATGACTTGGGAAGGTGCCTCGGTAGCTGACCTGGTGTCAGTAGTAGAAGTGTCTACTATTTTTGTTTCTGTGTTACCTTCACCTTTTTCTGCTGCATCAGTGGTATCTTTAGGTGCATCCCCTTGTGTTGTCCCACCACTATGCTCAGTCTCTTTACCTTGCGTGTCACCCTTGTCTTCACTTGTGTCTGTAACCTGCTTGGGTGTAGTCTTTTGTGCTTCACTCTCTATATCAATATCTTGTACAAAAATAGGAAGATTACTTGGTACCATTTCCTGGGTGACCTCTATTGTATCTTGTTCATCTATGGTCTTGCTAGCTCTGATTATCTCATCTTCTTTAGCTTTATCATCAGGATCACCTTCAGTTATAACATTTATTGTGATCTTTGGATGACTTAGATTAGTCAACACTTCAAGAATATCATCCAAAACATTATCAATAGTTGCATCATCAATATTTGTTGGTTCTGTGCTTGGTTGATGTCCCTCGGTATCAACTATAGATGTAATTTCCTCAGTTTCCTCTGGTGGAGTAAACATATTTTTTCCAAATCATGGTGCTCTCTTCATGTACTTCAATTACCTTGAAGTATGTTCAATGTTCATGCTTTCTTAGGAAATTTCTTTGCATACTGTTGCATAATATCATCAATCTGTTCTACTGTACAATCAACCTTAAGTAGAGTGAGAGCTGCCACTCTCATTTATTTCTTGGTATTAAGTGCATACATCCATCTAGCTGAAATTTTATCATATAATTATTTTGGAATGTAAGTAGAAAATTCAATAGGGACCTTTTTGAAACTGATCATCATACCCATGATAGCTTCTTTAAGTTTTTTCTGATTCTCGATAGTTAGATCTGCATATGCGTGTATTTGAGGATGTCCTAACCGTCTGATTTTCCTGAGTGCTTCTGCAATTTCATCAATAGTCTTTGGTGCTTTGTTCTGCACAACCTTAAATTGATCAATATTTTCATCAGAATCATCCTTGTCATCCTTATTCCTTACATATTTTTTTTCTTTGTCTCAGTGTTGTGGTCCTCAGTTTCCTTGTCTAATAGGTGATTTTCGGTGATGACATGGTTCTCTTTGCTACACATTTCTTTAAAAGTGGTGAATCTGCTGTCACCGATTGTGATCTTGTCCTTGGTGGAGACTCAGTATTTATGATTTTTCCCTTTTTGGCCTTTGGTTCCTCTACTTTTACTTCATTGGATTCGGTGGCATCAACATCTTGTTCTGGTTCCTCATCTTTACTAACTGAGGTCTGCTCCTCGGTATCATCAACTGACTTATCTAGTTCTTCATCAGTGATCACAAATTTTCTTTTTAAGGTCTTAACTATCTTGGTCTTGTTCCTACCCATCTTTTCAACTTGTAAACCAATTGATATTCTGGTCTTTGCTTCCTTGTATGTGCCAAATCTCATGGTAGTTTTGTCAACTGGTTCATTTAGTAACTTAGAAGCTATGTCAATGTTAAGTTCATATTCTATCAAAGGTAGCCATGTTGTCCTTAGTTGTACTGCCTTGATAAGAGTAGTGTTAGTGTCAACTACAAAACATATATCATCCTTTTATTTTTCTATCAACTGTATTGGTATTCATGTTCTCTTTTCCATTCTAGCTTTGAACTTTGCAAAATAATCATTCATTACTAGTTCAAAGTTTGTGCCAATACTTGTAATCAAGTGACCGATTTACAGTGTAATCGATTGGTTTGTCTTCCATTTCACATTACCGATGGAGGGAAAAATGTTTTGCAGATAGAAGAATGTGCAAAGTAGTAGAGAACCAAACTTACAAGTGTTTCATCGTGTTGATCTAATTGTTCTCATGTTCACTTCAAGTTGCCTCTGCAAAATCTCAGCTAGGTCAAGTTGTAAACCCTTCTTTACAACCTTGTACGCAATATCAACAGCTCCACATGCAATGCTGTTAGGTATGCTTGACTGGAAGATCTTGTTTGCAATAACATATGCACCAAGCATAAGTTCATGATAATTGATGGAGTTGATCCGTAGACCTCTACCATCCCAATCGGCTCCTGTGAGTTTTTTGATCTTAGTTATGGGCGGGTGCCTTAAAGATTTTGATTTATCTGATGTGGGGTACCCAATTACTACATGAATTACATCTTTGCTGATCTTTTTTGGTTCATCCAACCAAATCTTTCCATCGTGTACTCTTCTCAATACAATGCAGATCCATTCGGTTCTGAATACCTTCAAGAAATTTAGGGCATTGGCTAACCCTTTGACCTCCAAGTGCTTATGATCATCTTTTAGTTTACCATATGTGCATAGTGTCTGATATGTTGACATGATCTCAAAATCCCATATTTCATTGATCTTGTAGTAAATGTATGCTCTCACATCTTGAACTAATAGAACCCTAGGCAATATTGTGGATAACACGCCTTTGTCATCGGGTTGGCCTGCAACTTGCAGATGTATCTTGTAATTCAGTTATGTGCAAGTGGAATTCTTAACAAGAATCACCTTTTTCTCTTTCTCCATCTTTGCCTTCGTAGTTTGAGATGAGGACGCCATTGATTTTGAATTTAGGGCTTCTACGAAAGAACTCAAAGTAACTCGGTAAGTGCAAATGCATAATGTCTAACCTCTTAGCTGCTTGAAATATGCTCAGAATCTCTACAAATTCCTTGAAATATTTTGCTGCAAATTCATTCTCTATTTCTTTGTTCTTCTCTATGATCACTGTGTGAAAAAATGAGTTCACAACCCTGAAATTAATACCAAATAAATTTATTCGGTGCAATAAATGATTGTTACCAACCATTCGATAGACAAACATAATGCTTGGTTAACACTAACGATACTACAACTCGGTGAGTATACCAAATTCTTGGTTTCCTTAGCAACTCGATTGTCTCACACATACTCACTAACTGGCATTATTAACTCGGTACAGATTAACTGACTCAACTAGATCAAAGTAGTAAAAAATATAATACCATAGTGCATCTTAATTCATGCTAATTTGGCATTTGTACAATGAATATAGGAACTGATGTAAAATATAGCTTTGTAAAACATAGTTCCATACCTTCTTGTATTGCTCAGGTGGAGACAGACATGGAATCACCTAATCCATCAGATGAGGTGTCACCGACATTTGTGCTTGTTACTGCATTATCATTTGATGCTCTCCTCCACATTTGATTTTTGATCCTCATGATTTCTTCAATTGTATTCCCATTTCCATAAGTATTTATTCTGTCTGCATAATCTCTTCTTAAGTGACCGACTTTATGACAGTGTGAGCATGGCATTCCAGAGTTTGACCAATTCCTAGACTTAGTTCTTCATTGTCTCATACATTTTGCTGCTATATGCCCATATTTTCCACATGCTGTGCAACTAGCCCAAGTGTTATAATCCCATGCATAAGCATTACCTTGTCTTCTCGATTGATTTACCTTTTCTTGTCCTTTAGGCTTCCAGTTTTTCTTTGTATTATTCTTGCATGCTTGTGATGTATGACCATGCATGTTGCAAGTTTGACAATATTTATCCATAAATGGTTTCTTCTATGGTTTTCTCAACTTGGCTATGCATTCATGTGGTTGATGTCCATGTTTATTACAATTATAGCAATTTCCATTGAATTTAGGAGAGTTTCTAGAAATACCTTTTGCTTTGCTTATGCAAACATTTGATGTGCGGCCAGATTTTCCACAGTGATGGAAAGAAGGTTTATTAGGCTTAGGATTTGAGTTAACATTCCTCTATTAAACTTGATTTGATGATTATCCTTTCTCGATATACCCTAATCCAGTATTGTTGTTCATTCTTCTTTGATAGTTCAAAAATTCATCCATTCCCTTACTACTATCTTCAGATCTCTTAATCACTTCATTATGTTTTTGTAAAACCTTCAATTCATTTATCAATTTTTCATTCTCTTCTTTCAATACACCAATGTCTTCTAGTTTTATAGCAAGCTCAATATTCAATATGTTTTCCTCATGACTCATAGAAACCACTTGATTGGTGATCTCAAAGTAATATTCAGTAAGTCTCAATATCTCAGATTCTTTTTCTTGTAAATTTTCAGTCAACTATCTTCTTCCATCAACAACCATGTTTCTATCTTTTTCAACTTTATTTACATCATTCAAGACTTCAACCATTCTAACTATTTTTGCATCTTGATCGATCTGTAGTGCTTTCACTTGTTTAGTAAGTTGTTGATATGATTCCTGCAGATGCATCAGATATGCTACCAAATTTAGATCCAAAAGTTATCTTAGATAACTTTGATATGATTCCTGCAGATGGATCAGATATGCTACCAGATTCAGATCCAAATGTGTCAAATGGTTCATTAATCTCTTCTTCTTGATAATCAGTCTAATGAAAATGAAGTGCCATGTCCTTTCTCTTAATCAACATCTCCCTGAGTTTCTCTGGCTTCTTTGTATTGTTCGACATAAATCTACAACTGTAACTTCTAATTTTCAATAGTTTTATCAAGTGTATACCTTTCCATTGTAAGATCTTTTCTCTTTAGTGATTAAACTTTCTAAACAAGAGAACTAACTCTGATACCAATTTTTGGGATAATGGAGAGGTGTGTACTGAGAGGGGAGGGGTGAATCAGTACCCTTAAAATTTTTAAACAAATCTTTGTAACCAAATATTCTGTTATAACTGACTGAGTAGATTTCATATACCAAACATGTAATGTTACTGCTGAAATGTAAATGCATGAAATGTAAACAATAAACATACATCAAATTTAAGTACTCATGACACTAGTATTTTGGTATCCCAGAAAACCCCAGTTAGAAGGTGAAAACTGCGGTGGGGATAAGACCCACAAAACTTCACTAATGCAGTAAATAAAGTAGCCTATTAAAGCTTACAAAGATTGATCACTTCTGATGATCTTACCCTGTTAGGAGTAACAATGAGATTGATTAGATCTACCTCGTGTGAGGATTTAGCAACAAAAAGTATGTGTGCACTCTTTTAAGAGATTTATACAAAGACGGTTAAGTCTACTCTATTAGGAGATTTTTGGATTGTTACAATTGTCAGAGAATAACAAAGTTGTGTGATCTGAACAAATTAAAATATATATATTGTGTATACAAATCATTTTAAGTGCATATAAAATGTATCACCTTATTTTGAATTATAATACCTTCTTCTCTACTCGGTATCCTTGCCTCTGTTCTGAAAACTGAATGCTACAATGTAGTCCTTGTCCTAAAACCCTTGTCTGATCTTTGATGTCCGTAGTATGGCGGCCACTTGATCATTACTTGATCAACATATCTTACAAATGAAATATTTACATTAAATATATCAAACCTCATGACCTAATTATGTTTTTATAATTTCTTACATAACCTAATGTCTGTTGGCACTCAAAAATGCAACAAGGGTTTTTGAGTGCCTTGTTAAAATTTTGCAATTTGACCCCCTCTAATTTCTTTTTTGTGCCTATTTTTCTGGATGAATTTTTGAGGTCTACCATGCATGTCAGGTGTTCATTACCCTTGTTTTGACATATGAAGATATCCCAGGTCATTCGATTCAAGTTTCGAGTTATTTCGTGATGTCTTGTTTTGAGCACTTGTCTAAATCTGCATTTTCTACCTAAGAGTCATTTCGTTATAACATGCCCATTTTGCATTTGAATAACTTGTCATTTTGAGTTTCATGGACCGCTACTTTGGGAATGTTTAATATGTATATCAAAGAGCTTATGTTTCAAATCTCAAGCCATTTCAAGTCTATTTGATAGGTTTTCGGATCCCCCAAAGTTGGTTGTCCAGAATTGTTCTGTTTCTCTTTTCTGCCCAGAAATCTGAGTAGCCTTGTTTGAACGATTATAAATTTTAACCATTTGACCTAGTTGAGAAAAATATTTTTGTACCTATGTTCTAGAGGTCAGATTCTTCACGTGCCTTCATTTTCAGGTCATGATGAATCTGTTTGGGGAGTTTGTCAATCTGATTCCATTTGCGATTTCTAACATTTTTAATGCAGATCAGTTGCACATCTTAGTTGGAGGCCCTTTTCATGTCATTATAACTTGAATACCATGATTTTTCATATCAGGAAAATGGTGCCCCTATATTATAGACCAAATTTACTCCAAGTTTGCAAGGTTTCAGGTCCTGAGGGTTTCATATGCACACTTTTCTAGATTCATTTCGTTTGCAGAAACCGTTATTTCTCAAGTTTTCTTTTTATGTAATTCCAAGTGGCTACCTTCAGGGGTCTGCCAAATGTGTCTGATTGATCATCATGAGCCACTTTTCTGGATTCATACTCTCCATATAACATATTTTCAATATCTAGAAGCTCGGGTCTTCAAGAGGTCGCTTGACTTGTTTTCAAAGTCAAAACTGTTAGGAATAGTCCGAAGAGATAATTGAGAGGGGGGGGGGGTGACTTAGTTATCTACAAGATTCAATTCTTTTTAAATTAAGTACAAAATAAATTTAAACATAAACTCAACAAGATAACACAAAATTGAACAACACAATTTTGGTGACGGGGAAAACCAAATTAGGTAAAAACCCCGGTGGGAATTAGCACCCACAAATAACTGTACTAGTTTATAATGATCCTTGTTAGACAATCTTGCAACCTTGTTAGGAGTTGTCTTTAAAATGAAATAAG
The DNA here is from genome assembly GCA_018584345.1 of Thuja plicata. Lineage (NCBI taxonomy): Eukaryota > Viridiplantae > Streptophyta > Pinopsida > Cupressales > Cupressaceae > Thuja > Thuja plicata. The sequence continues at coordinate 1,909,494 of MU224923.1, forward strand.
TACAGAGACTTGATCAAAGGTCAGACTCTGTTAGGAGTCTTTTACAATTAACCCTATTAGGGGTGAGGCCACACTGTCCAAGAGCTCACTACTCAAATGGTGAAGGCTGCAACCTTCTGTAAGGCAGATATACACTATATATGATAATGAACTATTTGAGTAGACCTACTGTCTTGATTAGTTCCAATGAATTGTAATCTTCTTCTGCTTCTTCACATAGATCCTCAACTTTTACTATCTAACTTTCTGCTCTGCTCTGTCTTTTATTTTTCACTTCATTTTCACCCTTAATGATCATATTTGAACTACTATATGTATCTTCCCCAAGGATAAGGTCACGATGACTGTAGGAAACACTTCAACAACTTCCTTGTCGGCTTAACTAAGCACACAATAAAAGTTAGGATTGCGCAACTCAAAATGAGTGGATGCGTCGCTTCACATAGTCGGCTAAACCAAATTAACTCAAACATCACGCTTCTATTAAAACATGTTTAGCGCCTTTAGATAATCATCATTAACTCATAACTAAACATGAATATAAACACACATATCTTGAAGATAGGCACAACTCAAGAAACAATGTAAATACGTAAGCTCTTAACAGATAATCTCCAGGAACTGTAACTGCCAAAACAAATTAGCATAACTCCATTGAAACTGCATAACTGAATCTGTGTGTATGAACATTGCATCAAGAACATGTCTATAACATAGATGTAAATGCGCAAGGATCCAAAATATCTGTACTGATAGGACACTGTTGTATATTATATGTTGTCATCAATGACAAACATACAATCAACTATTTTCACAGAAGAAAATCTCCAACAATCTCCCCCTTTGACATTGATGGCAACATATGATATGAAAAACACCATCAACCAAAAGCATCCTCCTTCTTTTTACAATCTTCTAAATATCTTGATCAAAAGATCCTCTTAACTAATGCATCTCTTTTTACTATATTTTTATTACTGTATACTCCCCTAGAGTATATGCTCCCCCTTTCTATATACTCCCACTTTGACATCAATGGCAAAGGGCACAAAAAACATTTAAGCACAGGTACTACTCTAGAAGTAGAGTAGTCAACCACTCATCAGTCATTAGGGATTGATGCTCTTGCTACGAATTCTAATTAGACTTAGGAAAGGGAATTACTCCCAGCTTCTCCCTGAGATACTCAAAAGTATCTTTTGATAAAGGCTTTGTAAAAATGTCTGCTAACTGTTCTTTAGTGCTCACATAATCCAACTTTACTTCTTTGTCTGTAACTTTTTCTCTTAGAAAATGATATTTGATCTCAATGCATTTTGTCTTTGCGTAAATCACAGGGTTCTTTGACATATTGATAGTGCTAGTGTTATCACAGTGAATAACAATAGGATAATCAATCTGAATACCAAAGTCTTTAATCATCTGTTTGATCCAAACCATTGTTGAAAAATTCAATGCTACTGCAACATACTCAGCTTCTGCTATTGACTGAGAGATACAATTCTGCTTCTTTCTTGTCCAGGTAACCAATCTATCTCCAAGAAATACTACTCCTCCCGAGGTACTCTTCCTGTCATCAACACAACTTGCCCAATCCGCATCTGTATACACATGAAGTTGTATATTTTCTGAGTTAGGATACCATAAACCATATTGTATAGTCCCTTTTAAGTATATGAATATTCTTTTTATTGCCATTAGGTGATTTTGTTTTGGTTCAAATACAAATCTCCCAACAATGCCAACTGCATTAGAAATATCTGGTCTAGATTGAGTAAGATATATGAGTTTTCTAATCATAGACTTGTATAATGTCTTGTCAACTATTGTGGAATCATCTTCTTTAGAAAGCTTTCTTCCTATTATCATGGGGGTGCTTACTGGTTTGCAATATTCCATTTGAAAGTCTTCAATATCTCCTTCACATACTTAGACTGATTTATGAATATGCCAACGTCTTCAATATCTCTTTGGTGAATTCTGCACTAAGCTTGTCATTACCTCCAAAGATAATGTCATCAACAAAGATAGCAACAAGTAGTAGTCCATTAGGTGTCTCTCTCATGAATAAGTTGTAATATGTTGCTCCCTTCTTGAATCCAATGTTTTTCAAGTAACCATCAAGTTTCTCATGCCAAGCTCTTAGGGCCTATTTAAGTCCATAAAGGGCTTTCTTTAGTCTGCATACCATGTCTGGTTTGTCTGATAAATTAAATCCTTCAGGCTGTTCTATGTAAACTTCTTCCTTCAAGTCACCATTCAGAAAAGCTGACTTGACATCCATTTGATATACTTTAAAGTTCTTGAATGTTCCATAGGCCAAAAACAACTTGATAGCTTCCAGTCTTCTCACAGGGGAAAATGTATCAGTGTATTCTATTTCTTCTCTTTGTGCATATCCTTTACATACCAGTCTTGCTTTGTTTCTTACCACTGTACCTTCTTGATTCATTTTATTCCTGAATATCCACTTTTTTCCAATCACATTTTTGTCACAAGGTCTAGGAACCAATTCCCATGTATCATTCTTGATTATCTGATCTAATTCTTCTTTCATAGCTTTCTGCCAATCTGAATCATCAGATGCATCTTCAACACTTAAAGGTTCAATTTGTGAAAGTAAACATACCTCTTCATCAACTGTTAAACCTTTTTCTTTAGATCTTGTCAAAAATATACTCCTCTGATCTCCAATGATATCTTTCTTTGAATGGTATCTAGTTGTGAATTTTGGAAATCTAGGTGTGGCATCTTCATCTGTAATCTGTGATTCGTCTTTGCTTGTTTTAGGGTCATTGCATGATACATCAATACAATCAAACATTTCTTCAATAACTATTTCTTTACTGCTAGGCCTGGGTTCATCTTCAATCATAGGTCACAATCATAGTTTCTTTCTTGAATCATGAAATTCTCATCAATCTTCACATGTGTACTTTCAATTATATTCTTTAATCTCAAGTTAAAACATCTATATGCTTTGCTTTTAGTAGAGTAACCAAGGAAAATACCTTCATCGCTTCTGGCATCAAACTTACTAGCACCATCATCTCTCTTGATGTAGCACTTGCTTCCAAAGATTCTAAAGTATTTTACTGTAGGTACATTACCAAACCAAAGCTCATAGGGTGTCTTATCTACGCTTGGCCTTAATTGTATTATGTTGATAGTATAGACTGCTATATTGACTGCATCTGTCCAGTAGGTGTGTGCAACTTTTCCTTCTATCATGATAGTGCACGCTATGTCAAGTATGATCCTATTTCTTATTTTTGCAATCCCATTCTGTTGAGGGGTTCTAGGAGCACTCAACTGCCTTTTGATCCCATGTTCTTCACAATACTCATAAAATTGGTCAGACGTGAATTCTCCTCCTCTATCTGATCTCAGACACTTTAGTTTTAATCCAGACTCATTTTCAACTTTAGCTTTGAATATTTTGAACTTCTCAAAGGCTTCAGACTTATCCTTTAAAAATGCAACCCACATCATCCTTGAAAAATAATCAACAAACAAAATGAAATACCTTTCTCCATAGTATAATCTTGTTTGAGTAGGACCACATAAGTCTGTATGTACTAGATCCAATTTGTTTTATGTTGAGTTCTGCTTGCTTTTAAATGAGCTCCTTACATGCTTTCCCATCACATATTCCCTACACATAGCATCAACTAGTCTTGCAATAATAGGAAGATCTCTTATTGCCTTTACATTGCTTATCTTTACTATGTTGTCAAAATTGAAGTGACAAAGTCTTTTGTGCCATAGCCAACTGTCATCTACTTTTTCAACAAAACAACTTACTTCTGAATTGAGCTGAAAGACATTACCTTTAGTCTAAGAGCCTGATGCAATCATATCTCCTTTTTTGTTGTTAATGATGCACTTGATGTCTTTTAATTCCAACTGATATCCTTTGTCAAGCAATTGTCTAACACTTAGTAGGTTATGATGTAAACCATCAACATGAAGAACATCATCTATCGTTTTCTTTCCATCTAAGGTGATAGAACATCTGCCTATGATAGGTTTGGGAGTGTTATCTCCAAATCTAACCATACCACCTTTGTACCTATCCAGATGTACAAATCTATCTTTGTCTCCTGTCATGTGATGTGAGCATTCACTGTGAATGATCCAGTCAGTTATGATTTCTGCTTTGGAAACTAACGCTAACTCTTGTGCTTTCTTTTCATCTTCATTGTCCATTTCTTCAAGCATTTTCACAATGTCTTTAACGGAAATGAATCCAATTTCATCTTCTCCTAAGTCATCATTAGTTACACCATCTTTAGCATGATAGCATTCCTTAGTATATTTGGGCTTGTAATTTGATCTGAACTTCTTGACTCTTGTAGGACACTTAGATGCAAAATGGCTAACTTTGTTGCATGAAAAACATTTGAATGGTAGCTGTCCTTCATATTTTCCTTTACCTTTCCTTTATTTCTTGGAAATCATAGCAATGATTTCTTCTAGTTCTGTATCCACTTCTTCTTTCTCATTTTTACTAGAGCTGCTCAAGGATTTCTTACCATGGACTGAGGCTTTGAAAGTTGTTTCACTTTTGGGTTCTGTCTTCAATCTTGATATCTCAAATGTAGAGATTTTTCTGATCAAAGTCTCTCTCTTGAAGTCTTTTGAAAATTTCATAGTCTCATCTAAGATATTTATCTTTCTCTCATAGTCTGCTGTCAATGTAGTCATTAGTTTGTCCATTATGTCTTCCTCTAAAATTTCTCCACCATTGTTTCTGATTCCTGACACTGCTTCATTAATCCTCTGATTATAAGCTCTGATGTTCTCTTCAGGTAGCATCTCTAAGTTGCTATACTTATTTTTCCATATCTTTCTCCGTGCATTCTTTTCTTGGATATCTCCTTCAAACATATCTTCCAAATACTTCCTTATGGTGTAGGCTTTGTCTACTTTCTTGATCTCAGAGAATTCACTGTTAGATAATGCACTTATAAGGGATTCCTTGGAAATTGCATTAGCGGTGAATACATCCTTTTGTTTATTAGTAGCGTAATCTTTTTCAAGGTCTTTCAGAGAGGGAACAACAACTTCTTGTGTGGCTATTTCAAAAATCTCAAAACCAACGTACTGTAGATGTGTTATCATTTTGTTCTTCCAGTCAAGATAATTTTCTCCATCAAACTTAGGACTCTCTTTTCTAAAATATGCCGTTTGATCTACCTTAAGTTGTTAAGCTTTCTCTCCAAGGCACTTGGCTCTGATACCAATTGTTAGGAATAGTCCCAAGAGATAACTGAGAGGGGGGGGGGGTGAATAAGTTATCTACAAGATTCAATTCTTTTTCAATTAAGTACAAAATAACATAAACTCAACAAGATAACACAAAATTGAACAACACAATTTTGGTGACGGGGAAAATCAAATTAGGTAAAAACCACGGTGGGAATTAGCACCCACAAATAACTGTACTAGTTTATAATGATCCTTGTTAGAAGATCTTGCAACCCTGTTAGGAGTTGATCTTTACAATGCAATAAGTACATAGACCTGATCAAAGGTCGGACCCTATTAGTATTCTTTTACAATTAACCCTGTTAGGGGTGAGGACACACTGTCCAGGAGCTCACTACTCAAATGGTGAAAGCTGCAACCTTCTGTAAGGAAGATATACACTATATCTGATAATGAACCATTTGAGTAGACCTGCTATCTTGATCAGTTCCAATGAATTGTAATCTTCTTCTGCTTCTTCACATAGATCTTCAACTTTTACTGTCTAACTTTTTGCTCTGCTCTGTCTTTTCTTTTTTCACTTCATTTTCACCCTTAATGATCATATTTGAACTTCTATATGTATCTTCCCCAAGGATAAGGTCACGATGATTGTAGGAAAAACTTCAGCAACTTCCTTGTCAGCTTAACTAAGCACACAATCAAAGTTAGGACCGTGCAACTCAAAATGAGTGGATGCATTGCTTCACATAGTTGGCTCTACCAAATTAACTCAAACATCACGCTTCTGTTAAAACAAATTTAGCGCCTTTGGATAATCATCATTAACTCATAACTAAACATGAATATAAACACACATATCCTGAAGATAGGCACAACTCAAGAAACAATGTAAACATGTTGGCTCTTAACAGATAATCTCTGGGAACTGTAACTACCAAAACAGATTAGCATAACTCCACTAAAACTGCATAACCGAATCTGCGTGTATGCGCATTGCATCAAGAACATGTCTACAACATAGATGTAAACGTGCAAGGCTCCAAAATATCTGTACTGATAGGAAACTGCTGTATATTATATGTTGTCATCAATGACAAACATACAATCAACTATTTGCATAGAAGCAAATCTCCAATAAAAACTAGATGTGTCACTTTGCAATATGGAAGAGTGTTAACCATGGAACATGTGCACTAAGCACCATGTTTTGGTTACTTGATTTCGCCAGTTTATAAGGCCGACCAACGTAGCAGTTTATTTAAATCAGGCACATTGCTAAAGTGGCAAAATTGGGTTCATAGCTGCCAATGGAAAAGGCGAAGTGTTGTGCAATGGCAAGGAATGATGCATTGTTTATGGATAAAATTTTTACCTCTGAGATACGGAAATGCCTTTTTGAATTTATGCTTTCTGCATTTCAGAATTCTCCACAATTCATTTCATTGTTGAAGAAGCCTATAATAGACTGGATTGGGGAGGCTTTTAGTAGCCCTCCCAACACAAAACTAGCAATGTAGTTATGCTGGGCCATAAGAAAACATGGTGTAAAGGTATTTTAAAACATTTAAACAAAATGTAATTGGCAGGAATGAATGCCAAAACATCCTTATGCATATGAAATGCCAAAAAAAAGCCTGCACCATTTGGTGGATGATCAGAGGTCTGCGTGGACTTTGCCAAGGAGGACTGTGCATAAATAAAGTGTAAGTGCTGGGAGCAGAAGCATGCACATTGGATGAAATGAAGAGGGTCGGTGTAAATAACAGAGAGAGGGGCTGCATTTTAAAGCTTCAAAAAGGCTTTTAAAACTTTCAACCAATGGAAATGGTTGGTGTAAGTAAGAAAAGATGCCTGTGCAATGACCAACACATGAAAAAAAATGGTAGAATCAAATGCAAATTGGCTGGTCTCAAAACAATTCCACAACCTTTGCAAATAACCCTTTCTTGCCCGTGTGGAGGAAGGAGTTTTTAGTTTTAAATAACTTTAAACCAAATGCATTGGCAAGGAAATGTCTGCACATTTGATGGAAAGCAGAGACAACTCATGCGCAATGCATGGAGGAGGGTTGTGTAGCAAACATGAAACCTACGCAATGTAAACAAAGAAGACCCCATGCGCGGTTTAGATATTTTAAAAACTTAAAATAAAATGCACAAGAAACATGGTCTGCGCATTGCAAAATTCAATGCATAGAGAAGGAGGAAACCCACGCATGCAATCTAAAACATTTAAACACTCAAATGCATATTGCACTTGGCAAATGAAAGACAAAAGCTGTGTAGGATGAAGTGAAATGGGGCTACGCAGGGTGCAAATTTTTAAAGGAATATTACCAACAATTTCTTTAGCAAGTGTAAGGCACAGATAGTGCACATGAACTATTTCACAAAATTTATGAAAGCCTGTGCAAGCTTTAGAAAGGAGGATGCTGCGCTAGAAGACTCCCAAGTGAAATACAAAGTGGCAGGTGCATTAACCAGAAGGAGGGAGTTTTAAACATTTCAAAGCAATAAACAATATAGTCTGCACAATGTATGACTGAAGAGCTTGCACAATGTGTAAAACAAAGCCTGCGTTGGAGTCCTCCTTAGCCTGCGCATGACATGGAGTGCCACAGGTAGAAGAAATCTGCGCAGGTTGTAAGTGTATAAAGGAATAAAAAAAGGTTAGAGTATGGTAAAAAACCAAAGCCTACGCATTGTTATGACAGGATAAACACCCAAGGAAGCCAACGCATAAAATTAAACCATGAAAGACTTTGGAAAGGAGCCCACACATGAAAGTAAAACTTCTGCAACAAAGTGAAGCCACAAAGAATGGAGGAGGTGTCTGTACAATGAATGGAGGCTGCCAGGCTTGAAAAATGCAAAAATGCATTATCCCACATTCGTTAGGTGAGGATTTTTTTTAATATTTATAAAGAGAAGTGCTTGTACATAAATTTGAAGAAAGAGCTAAGAGGCTCACTGGTGGGCCCCTTGGCTAGTGGAATGATAGAGGTAGTGGACACATAATTTTGAGCACCCAAATGAAACACACAATTTTGAGCGCCCAAATGAGCAAGGCTTTAAAAACCTTAGAAAGTTTAATCCCACATTGATCCCAAAATGGAGCTTTGGAGTGTTTAGAGGTAGTGGACACATAATTTTGAGCGCCCAAATGAAACACACAATTTTGAGGGCCCAAATGAACAAGGCTTTAAAACCTTAGAAAGTTTAATCCCACATTGATCCCAAAATGGAGCTTTGCAGTGTTTAAAAGGTAATGTGAAGAGCAGGAGGCTCCAATTACATTGTAATATGAAGAAGAGTAGGAGGCTTTGGGTGTACACGCGCAGGAGGCACCTTGGTTTGTGTGCCAGGTAAGTGAATTTGAAGGAATCATCTTTTTGGCAAGACCTGCACGCAGAGGAGATCAGACATGTGGCGGCAGGGCGTTAAGTCACTAGAAAAACTGACGGTAAGTTAACCTTAGTCGTGTGATCAGAACAAGGCTTTAAAAACCTTAGAAAGTTTAATCCCACATTGATCCCAAAATGGAGCTTTGCAGTGTTTAAAAGGTAATGTGAAGAGAAGGAGGCTCCAATTACATTGTAATATGAAGAAGAGCAGGAGGCACCTTGGTTTGTGTGCCAGGTAGGTGAATTTAAAGGAATCATCTTTTTGGCAAGACCCGCACGTAGAGGAGATTAGACACATGGTAGAAGGGCATTAAGCCACTAGAAAAACTCACGATAAGTTAACCTTAGTCGCGTGATCGTCAGATGCCAGCGGTTAAGGATAATCACTTAATTTAACCTTAGTTGATTAAGACTTATCTCCCAATCTCTAGATAATCCCTGGGTTAGAAAGATCATTCAGAGACTTAGAGACTAAGACAATATCTCAATCTCTAGATGGACTATGGTCAAGGTTGAATTTATTATGAGATTTAGAGACTAAGTCTTGTCTCCAAGTCTCCAGATAAATCATGGGTTAGGAAATAAATTTAGAGACTTATTGGCAAGACCCACGTGTAGAGGAGATCAAACACATGACGGCAAGGTGTTAAGTCACTAGAAAAAATTGCGGTAAGTTAACCAGAGTTGCGTGATCATCAAATGCCAGCGGTTAAGGATAATCATCTAAGTTAACCTTAGTAGGTTAAGGCTTATCTCCCAATCTCCAAATATTTCCTAGGTTAGCAAGATCATTCAGAGACTTAGAGACTAAGACAATCTCTCAATTTCTAGATGGACTATGGTCAAGGCTGAGTTAAGGTTGACTTTATTATGAGATTTAGAGACTAAGTCTTGTCTCCAAGTTTCTAGATAAACCATGGGTTAGGAAATGAATTCAGATACTTAGAGACTATTTAATACCCACCTCTTAGTTTGCTTTTCAGTTTCTGTTGCCGAACTCTTTTAGGCCTTTTCATGTATGTGTTGACTATTTCAGATGGTTTTGAGGATATTTATGTATCACATTTCAGTATGTTATTGATTTATGGTTATTTCATGATGCTTATGTATATCTTAGGATGTCATTTCAATTATGGTTTTCTGACAATACTGACCCTAAATGTATATGCACATGGATCATTTATATGTTTTGTATTACTGTTTGACGTGCTTGATATGGTATGGGACATAGTCGTAGTTACTTGCTTTGGAAAGATTCACATAATAAACTAGTCTCAACCATTGTTCGCTATATTATATGCATGTATGCTTGTCCTTGTGATGACACGTTTGGAGGTATTGGGTTACGTCTTCCCTGAATTGGCAGGAGTGAGCGTGCCCTATCGCAATATCTCAATGGTAAGAGAGGGGAGATAATATCAGGTCCAAATCCATACCCTAAACCCTTATTTTGTCCTATTGATGGACAAAGAATCTGATTGACTATCCTATTTGAATCCGTCAAGTGACGCGGATTCGTGAGCCTGTTTGTGTGTGTGTTTGTGGTTATGTTTCTATTGTTTCTTGGTTTAGATGGGTTTTAGATGGATTAATGATACTTTTGGCTTGATTTATTTAATGAATATTTATGGTAAATATTAATGTTGATTATTGCACCTATAATAAGGTTAAAACATTGATATATGAAATATATGACTATTTAATACTTAAATATTAATTAAGTTCCTATATTTAATTATTAAGTCTTGATTTAAATAATTGAAATTTAATAAATATTAAATTCAATTAATTGTAATTAATTGTGCATAGTTGAATTATTGAATATCACTTTAAGTTGCGTGGTTAATTGGTTTATTTAATTGAAATATATTCTCATGCATTTTCAATTTAACACTTAGCTTTAATATTATAAAGTTGAGTTATGCATGCTTGAAGTGAAATTGAAAATAAAGAAATTATTTTAATTAATAATTAGATAATTTATATTCCCTTTAGGGTTTTTACTTTTTGAAAACCTAATTGCTTGGATTATCTATATCTTTGGATTGGAAGCCTTTTTGGAGGTTGTTCAATCAGGGAGAAGGAGAAATCAGGTGATTGGAGTTTTGAGAAGAGCTTGCTTGGGTTTGTGGATTCTCTTGCTTGGATTTGTGGATTTTTCTTGCTTGTATTTGTGAAATTGTGCTTCTCATCAGTTATTGATGTAGGGTCTTCATCTTCTGAATTCTAGCTTTCAGATCCTCGTCTTCCATGCATCTGAAAGCTAAGACCCTTTGTGTGATCTTCCTTGTTTGGGTATATGGTAGTTTCATTGATTTAGAATTGAAAAATATGATCTTGGTTTCAATTTGTGTTTTCCTCCATGTTTCCTTATCAGATCTTTGATTGTGAGCATAAAGGTTTCATTTTTGGGTGTTGAATGCCAATTGGGCATAAGGGTTTTCGTATGAAAGAATTCTATTTGAAATTGGCCTTAGGGTTTTAATTTGAGAAAAAAAGACTTCTTTGAGGAAAATTGGATAAATGTTGTTAATTTTGTTTGAAACCCTCAGATCTGTAGCTTCTTGCCATGAAAAAATGAAATTCATACCCTCACCATGTCCTTGCCCAAATCCCTGATCAAATCTGCAAGAAAACAAGAAAATTGAGTTAATTTGCATGCTTGAAAACGAAGAAAACTCTTCTTGAGAAAAATAAATAATTATATAAAAAATAAGTCTTTCTTGTTTTTATTATCTTGCATGTTGTAGAGAAAAAGAAAATATCTCTTATTTTATTTATAGTTTTATTGAAATAAAATGCCTATATTATGGAAAATATAGCTTATTAGATTTATGCTTAAAAAGAAAGAAAAATTGAGTTATTAATTATTACTGGAAATTAATAAAAATAAATAAATAATAGCTTGTTGTTTTTATGAGAAAAAAGATACAGTCCTATTTATTTAATAAATTCACCAGAGAAAAAAAAAAAAATTATAATAAACAAAATATTTATTAAATATATTTGGAAAAAACTTTATTTAAAAGTATAAAGGTTTAAAAAAAAAGTAAAATCTAAATGGGGAGGTGGGTGGTGGGGGCCACCGCACCCCCCCATGCGGATCCACAGCCCATAGGAGACCCGTGGGACCCTACGGGGGACCACGGGGGGCCGCAGAGCCCACGGGGGTCTGCGGCTGTCCCCTATTAAAAGGGCCGCGGGAGTTGGGGTGGGGCCGAGACCCCCCCCAAGGAATTAAATTATTATTTTTAATTTTTTTTTATTATGTTTTAAATTAATTAAAGTTTAGTTAAATTTTAAGTTAGATTTAAATTTTTAAATTTTGTTTTCAGAGTAATTATTAATTAAAGGTTATTTTACTATATATATATATATATA
>MU224923.1:1921541-1940790 GCA_018584345.1 Thuja plicata
TATATGATTAAATGTGTTTTTTTTAAAATTGTTTTAAAAGAAAAGGATTTATAGTTAAGTTAATTTATTTTTTTAATAATAATAATAATATTATTAAAGATTATTTTCTTTCAGGTAGTGTTGGTTTTATTTATATGTGGGGGTTCAGTAAAACAACTATGGGTAAAGTAATATTGGGATTATTTCTAATATATGTCATTTATTGTGACACTTGTATTTTAGTGAATATTGTAATTATAGTTAAATTGTTAGTAATTATTTAATTAGATTAATTTATGAAAGGGATATTTTATAAATTAGTCTATTGGAGCTTTGAATTGTATTTTCTTGAGAAAACTTAATTATAGTCTTATTAGTAATTTTACTAGATAGATGAATTTGCATATCAAATGTTATAAATTTGTTTATCAATGTGTTTCTGATTAGCTCCTCCGGAAATGTGTTTTACCTGGTCATGATGTATTAATCTAGATGTTATTGGAATGATGTGTGTATTCCTTTCTATTGTGAACCTTATCATGTTGGGAGTCTATTAGGGTTTTGGGGACTTGATTCGTCATGGTGTCTTGCATGGATTTCCAGTGCATGTGTCTTATTATGTTATGTTGGTTCGATTGTCTTTTCTGAACTTAGTGTTCTGAACTTAGGATATGTGATCCTGGAGAATGTCTCATATGGTTAGTGAGAACCAGTAGCTCCTATATGGGTAGGAACCAATTTATGAGTTCATGAGATTATATTTGACCTTGAGCTTAGGGGGTGGTTAGTTAGGTGCATCTTAGGGGAGTGGCTTACAATAGGATTCTAGGGCCCAAAGAGGCCAGTCCAGGGTGACCTATCGTAAGTTGTTAATAAGTGATAAATTAATAATAAAACTTGGGGTTAACATTAAATACAAGATTGATCATGATGCCTCACTTATGCCTTGAGTGCTAGTACAAACTAAGGATAAGAATGAGTTGATACCTATAGAGTAGGTATGGTTAGATTCCCCATCTTTGTGAGAGGGTATCCTAGCTCCGCATGAGTCATGATTGAGAGGTCCGGGGTCCAGAGAGACCAGTCTAGGGTAACTCAAGTTATTGACCTTGTGATGACACTCCCATAGGATGTAGCCTAAGTCTCCTCCATAGATCCTGTTTTACCTTTTATGGTTGTGTCTTTGGCACTTGGTGATTTGGATTCAGTGTTTGGTTTATGTTGGTGTTTCAGATATCTCATGTACGTTCCTATATCTTTGGATGGTGTACCTCTGTTTTGATCTTGGATTTCTAGTTGTCTTGTTTTTTCTATCCTTATACTTTTGCTTTAGTCTTTCTTGTTGTGATCAGAAAGCTTCTAGGATCTTCCTATGTGTTCTTTATGATGGCTCGTATACTTTTGTTTGCCTTCATGTTGTATACCCGTGTGAGTGGGCTTGTTATTATCTCCTCAGTACGGTGGGAGTGGACCTTTGGTTCCATGCGGTTGGGTGGTAGTGATTCTTATTACCATTGAGATTCTGACGATTCTTCTTTAGGCTTGGATGATCCTTGTTGCAGTTTCTTATTCTTCCTATTCTTTTGGAGACTTGTGAAGTTTCATGAGATGTACTTTTGTAACCATATGTGTATATTGGTTGACATCCTTTCAAGGACGTATTGTATTGTTTTATTATTTACTATTGCATACCCTGCGACTTGTGCAATGGATGGTTGATTAGGTTGTATACCTTGGGTATCAGATGTATATGTGGTCTTATTTTATGAGATGTATATTATTGGATTCATTTGATGTATCATTTATGTTAGTTCTTTATAGTTGTTCTCGTAGATTATTTTGCTTGATTAATTCTACATCAAGGAACCCTCGAGGATTGTTATCTATGTATGAGTTGTACTTCATGTATGTCATGTACTTCATTGCAGTGCTTCCGCATTGTCATCATTATTGTTTGTAAACATTTAAAAAAAATTATCCTATTAACTCAGTGTCATGTTTAGGTTAGTTCTCCTGGGTTCCCTGACGGGGCATTACAAACTAAGTGATCTCCCAATCTCGAGATAGACCATGGTTAAAGTAGATTTTTTAGGCTATTTAAAGAGCAGCAAACTAGTACTTGACATTTGTCCAAATTTGGTGAGTTCTCGGAGTAAAAATGCATAAAAGAGAGAAATTACAAGATAGAGAAATGTGCAGAAATATCAAAGGGAAAAGTAAAGAAAAAGTGCATAGAAAAGAGATAAAATGCAAATATTAAAGGAAATAAGCATTGAAGCTTCATAGTCTTATTATATAGTCTGGTGAAATATTTATTATTTCAAAGCTTGAAAGAGAAGCATTCATGGGAAGAACTTTTAAGGAGAGTGAAATCAGATTTTTTAGAAAGCATGCATGGAATCAAATTACTTAAAGAAGATGATTGTAAGAAAGAGGCAGTTATAGGAGAAGATCAGATCATTTTCTTGGAGGATAAGATATTTGCTTGGAAACAGACAGGTGTCGGTTGCTGAAACTGGCTTTCCTTTTCTCTTATATCTCTCTATCTTCTCCATTGTTACAAGGATGGTGGAATTAACACTGCTAGGCAGTATTCTGATTTTTGGGTCTTGTCTCTTTGATTTCTTTGTCTTAAAAATGTACTAAATCAAAAGCTTTTTAATGAAGAATAATGGAATCCCTTTCCATATTTGTGTGTCTTGTTTTGAATTCTTGTGTATTAATTTGTAAGGCATTTTAATATACTAGTTATAAGGTAGCTGTGAATTTATGTTTTAGTTTCTTTCAAGGAGAGAGTAAATCTTAAATACAAGTTCTGAGAGTTCAAGGTTTGCACATGAATATGATGTCTGGGTATTGGAGTAAAAAGAATGACTTGTAAGGCATTTCATTCGGTTTCTATGTGTTTGGAATTGGAGGGTTTTTTTGGGACTCTGTTGCCCAATAGATAATGCACTGGTCTTTGCTGGTTATGTAGGTCTCATCATCAAATTCATAAAATTGAACAATCTTTTACTTTCCTGTTTGAGAGCATAACTACATGCAAATTGCACTAAATAGTGCAAATACTTTTATTAATTCATTAAAGAACTGGATCCTTTAGGTTAGTTTGCCCGGGTTTTAAAATCAAAGAGAAGAAGGATGAATAACCTTGTCACATTGGCCATTTTTCTGTAATGTTATATACTCTTGTTAAGATCATGAATTGGCTTTTGAAGCTCTACATCAGTTGCAGTAAAAGACATTAGTAAATCATTGTAAGAATCCTTAATCCACTATCTGATTTATTGGAAAATAATAAATCAAGAGGTACACCCGCTTGAGTCTATGGAGCTCGAAGTAGAAGGAGGATCAAATCCTCATTAATTAGTTATTTTACTTGAAATAATTATGAGTTGGGAGTCATAGAGTCAAGCATTAATGCTTCAATAGATTTTGCAAGAAAAATTGCTAACAAGATCAACGGTGTACAAAATTTACCTTGATCATCTAAAAATAGGAGATATAAACAATTGATGCCATGAATCCGTAATTAATGTTCTCCTTGATCATTGTAAACCATTATCCAGGTTAGCAAAAAGTTGTTAACTAGATTGATGTGCCATAACAAACTTTTATGTGACCGTTGGTCTGCTCGGTAAATGCTGTCTCTCGATGCTCGGTGTTGTCAGTGCATCTCGGTGCATACTGTGTGCTCGGTGTACACTGCTGCTCAGTAAAGTCTGTCTTCTCAGTAATCATTTCACTTGGTTAACTCTACACGTGATTAGTGCACTCGTTTAACTCTGCACTTCGGTGATCATACCGACTAGTCTGTTTGTGACTCTTATTACCGACTGTCCATTTGAGTGCTTGAATACTAATGACAATATTCAAAGCTCATTTGGAGTAACAATTTATCTCTTGACTATTGCCTAAATTTTGTAGCGGTGTGGAGGAAGTTTGGGAAGGTTTAGGTGTGCTTGGGAGAAATAGCTAGCCTAGGAAGATGAGGTATTTGGAAAACATAGTAAAGGGGTTTCAACCAGTAATCCTTAAGTGATTTAACTGGGCCAGTCGACCAACTTAAAAATATAACATGTAAATCATGACTAAGGCATGAAGAACAAAGGGTGTAGGGTTTAAGCCTTAGGGCCACCATGCAGAGCATTTTAGCCTATTGACATTGTCTTAGATTAGAAAAATGATATAGGCTAAGGGTCACATAAAATTCCAACAATTACTAATAAGGATGTGGAGAAAAAAATGAAATGTTATTGTAGATACCTAAGGATCTTGATGAATAAAGGTTTAGGACTGTAGAGGATTTGATGAAAAAATGTTCAAGAATAAAGTAGAGAAAGGGCATGCAAAGAGGATGGATAATTTGTTCAAAAAGGTGAATCTGACCCAAGTGTTAGAAGCTTTTGGTTTCCCCCCTCTAGAAGAAGGAAGTTATAGATATGTACAAAGATCTACCAGGTCTACTTTTGTCCCTCCACCTACTATAAAGATAAGTTTCTTCGGATCCCCTATGAAGAAAAAATCATTTGAGAAGAAGGCCCCAAGGCTTAAACATACAATAAAAAGGGTTAAATTAGTTTCAAAATAGATAATAATTGAAGATTGGGTCAGCAATAGTGACAAGGAAAAGAATTTTTTTTTTTTTTAGAAAAGTATAAAAAAAAGGGAGGAAGAAGAGGAAGAGAAAGATGAGATTGTAGAGCCTTTTGTGAGGAAGGAGACCAAAGTATCTCTAGTAGAGACTTATACAAAAAAGGAGAAGGCAAAGTAAAATAGGAAGAAAACAATTGATTCTCATCCAATTGCTACTGCTTATCAACCTTTAGACCTAGAAAGTTTTATGAATATAATTGCCCAACATGATTATCTAGAGATGACTGAAAATTTTCATAAGGGTGCTCCTCCAGTAAATAAGGAAAAAAATAGAAAAGGAAATTATGTATATAATAAATTTTTATCTATATTTAGATGATATCTCAGATAGTCTCCCAAAGGGACTCATAGAAGCTTTGAGTGCAGAGAGAAGAGAAGTTGTGTTGATAGAACCCAAGATCCAAAATGATGCTTTGGACAAAATTTGTATCTCCCTATCATTTTAAGACAAAGTAACAATTTTGAAAACTCTAGGGAAGAGATTTAGAACTAAGGAAAGGGTGAACACCCTTATGGGAAAATATCTAGAAGATATTCAAAGGTTAATCAAGAATATAGAAGAGAGAACACAAAAATTCCTCAATGAATTGAACAAGGCTAAGTATTCTCCTCTAAAGAAAATTAATGTATATGATGGTTCTAAATATTATTCTCTTTCAGAGGTAGAAATGAATGTGTATTTAATGAAGAGTGTTATATAGAAACACTGGAGATGCAAGTGTTGACAATATACAAAATGTTGAGAAGATTCTAGAGAAGGTTCGGGATGAAGAGAAGAATAGAGAAAAGAGATTAAAGAATGAGACTATTGAGAGCAAGACTAAAGTAAAGAGTACAAAGAACAGATCTGACAAGGGAGAAGAAGGAGAAGAGTGATATGTTTTTTGGTGAACCCTCTGAAGATTCAATTTTAGACCTCCTGAGTATGCAAATGCATTTTGAAACTGTGGTAACAAAAGAGATTTTTTAGGTTCCCATGCTATATAAGGCGAGGCAGACCTTTCCCAACTTACCCCATTGCAAAAATTATATCTTGTTCATATTATTCACCACTTTTCCCAGAAGGAGGTTATCAAATCTCATATGTAGATTACTAAACTTGTTGAAGATGTAGTGAAGGTCTCTCATGAAGACCTTCTAGATATTAATGCTGATTCCTCTCTATCTAGTGCATAAAAGATGTAGATTTTGCATGATGTGTTTAAATATCATGCTTCAACATTGGAAGATAATATTTAGAAGATGCATAAAATAATCTTGAGGAAAAGAGGATATAGGACATGATAGGAAGATTTGTAAGTGCGTATAGAAGGATACAAGACAACCTGAAAGAGTTTAAGAAGAGTATGGATGAAGTTATTTCTATGTATCAATTTTTACACCAATGGTTAGTATCTACAGAGAATATAAGGGATTAGATAGACTCCATTGAGTCTCAAATTATACAAATGTCAAAGGCAATTGACTTGAAGAAGGATACATATGATACTAGAAGGGTGGAGATAGAATTTTTTAATCTAGAGTTAAATTTATTGGTAGAGTGAAAGGAGAAGGTCAATGAATAGTTTTATCATTTAAAGGATGTAGTGGATTTGAATCTATCTATATTAGTGAAATTATTTGAAGAGTCGGAGAAGCTAGATTAAGAGATTAAGGCTTTAAATGCAATGAAAGAGGCATAAGATCTTCTTGTGAAGATTAAGTATCAATGGAACATTTTATCCTATGTAGGAGAAGAGTGGAAGACCACTTTGGTTCATCTCAAGGTTATTAATTAGGACATCCTACCCCATCTAAAAGAATTTCCCCATTTTTCCTATGAAATAAATTTTATTCTTGTACATATGCGAAGGATTAGTAGAATGTTGGAGTGCAATTTTGATTTATAGAACATTGAATTTTGCTTGTACACTAAGAGGGAGATGATATAGATAGGGGGAGTATTGTAGAGATGAAGTATTGAATTATGTCATATAGGGGGAGTAATGTAGTGAGAGTGCCCTTTTTATATGTCAAAGGGGGAGTGACACAAAGATAGTACAAGTGTTTCCATTAAGGACAAGGGGAGAGATTGTTGGCAACATACTTGAATTTATTATGTTTTCATTGATGTTAAACTTGTTTGGTTGACGTCAAACTGGGTGGGAGATTGTTTGTGATGTTATCATTGATGTAAAAATTGTTTAGAAATGTAGTATATGAATGATTGACATCATTTCCTTAATGATGAAGTAATATCCAAGTACCAGTATCATATTTTGGCTAAGTATGACTAAAATAGTATGACTGATAGAGTATCTATACCTTGGTCTACATTTATTTGTATCATAAAATTTTGGCTTGCAGTTCTAGTATGTTGTTTTTGGATGTATAGAGAAGATATATTTCAGATTTCAATTGGTAATTGCCTTCACATGTGAATTTGTGAAGTTCTAAGTGTTGGTTTGTGTAGTGAAAAAGTACAATTTGATGGAATTATTTGCATTCCTCTACCTTTGGAGAGTTTGAGTTGTGGCTCTTAGATATATTTTTTAAGGTTAGATGATGATGTGTTGTGAATCTTGGGTGTTGTGGATGTTTGCACCATGATTTGAGTTCTTTTTGTTACCGTGCTTTACTGGCTCTATCTTCTAGATTTGACCTAAGTAATTTGGGATTGTATAGTGACAAAGGTGATGATTTGGGAGTAAATGGATGATGTGATAACATTATTTGATGGTGTACATGTTGTTTTCCCTTTTCCAAGGCATTGACGATAGTATTTTGGGTTGACAGTTTGTATGCTAAACATTTCATCTAATTAGACCAACCTAATTGATGTAATTGTTTTTGTAGTGGAGATATATAGGATAGGATGTTTTTTTGGAATGTATGGGTTGGATGTTTGTTTATGGTATATGGTTTAAGTGAGAACGCTCACAAGTGCATATGATTAGTGATGAAGTTTTTTTTTTTGTATCAAGTAGTGATCTCTAATCAACATCTCCGATGATGCATTTTGTTTCACTAATCAAAAAAAAAATTTCTTTGTAGTCAAATAATCTTGTATCTTTACCCAAAGAATTAGTCTTTATTCTACAAGTCCCTTGTATGTTTCCTTAAGGTTGTACACCTTATCTTGCAAGTCAAATTAGGATGAGCTTCCTTTGATATGAGCCTAAGACTATTGTAATTAGTTTTTCATATAGTAAGATTGATCTCACTATGGTTTTTACCACATTGGGTTTTCCTCGCAAGAATCTTTCTATTATTGTGTGGTGCTTGTTATATTATTTTGTTTTCTTCCGCAAATGTGTTAAATAGAATGAATGGATAATAAGTGGTTAAGTTTTATTATATGCTAATTCACCACCCCCCCTCAGCATCTGAAAGTATTCAACATAAGGGATTTTCTAAGTCAAACCTCATGTCGGTGTTCCCACCTTTACAACAATAATGATGATTGATAAAGAGCTTGTTTCCTTAGGGAAGAAAATGTAAATACATAATGAAAATGTTGAAATGATGATGATTACCTCATATGTAAAGCCTTAGCTTGTACTTCACACAAGGTGTTGATGTGAACCTAAAAATATTAGCACATCATATGATAGAAAATAAGGAGTAAAATTACTTTAGTTGTATTTGATAGCGTACTTGATAATGTCCTCAAATTATTCAGCTTGATCTTTAGAGTGTTATATTGCTAATTATAATGCTCGACATTGATTGATAGGATTTTAAAAGAGAGAGAATCATCTTTATATTGGACTTACACCTTTTTGCGAATAATTATCTAGAGAGGCCAACACCAACCATTAATACTCTTATACTGACATTCAAATGTTTGGACTTGGAGTCCAATTCAGAGGACATGAGAGTTGGATGTGTGTCTCAAACCCAATTAGGATGCACAAAGGTCAAGGGACTAGGCGATGAGACCAATATTGCCAATATGGACCTAGATTGAGCCTATTTGCACTGGATTAAACATTGCCTCTAGAATAGGTGCTAAACAAAATGTGAAAATGTAGAGGGTATGCAATTTATAATGTTATAAGATAAAAAATATAAGAGGATACAAATGATAAAAAGGAGAAGATAAGAAGCCCTCCCCTTTATTTTTTCCTTAAGAAAAATGGGGCATGTTGTGCCATAGCTACAAGACTAGGAAAAATAAATTAATGGATGTGCATTTAGTACTACTATTCAATATGCTCACTTGATTTGGAAAGCTTGTGATGATTAATGAATACATTGTAAGTTCTATCGAGCTAATGAGACCTTATATCTTGGTGTGAACTAAGATCTATTGATCCCTCATTAGTGCATTTGGTCCAAAAGATGCCTCTACATGTTTCATTAGGAAATAAGCTTGTGCCACCTTGTGATCAATGGAGATCACTCCTATGATTGGAATCTAATATATAACTATCTTAAAGACCATTAGAAGTATTACAAAATGAAGAATAGAGTTGGTTATGAAATTATATTACAATATCTTTTAATCTCTATTATTTTCACATTGTAATCATACAAATGAGGCCTAACGTATTGGAAGCCCATTCTAGCAGGTTATAAAGTTGTGATTATAATGAATAGGAGAAAAAATATTTTATTGTTCCATTGAATTATTGTGAGTTTATAAGTGTGGTTGCATGGTTGAATAATCCTTCATTCAACTCTTAAGCCATGACTACATAATTGTGTATAAAAATATATAGGACTCAACAATCTAGCACTCAACATCAAAAAATCTAATCAATGGAGATAAAAGAGAAAAATGAGATAAAAAAGCAAAACTATAGTGCCCCCCCTGTGGTTGCATTTTCTTTATTATTTTGATCTGAGATAAAGTCTTACTGTATTCTGTGTTTATCTCCATAGTGAGATGCATTTGATGACTATACTTTATTTTGGTTACCAGTATCATGGTTGGATTAGATGTAGATTATATTACTATTTACCATTTTGATCATATCTGCATGATGGTGCTACTTTAATGTGACATGATGCTTTATGATGATATCTGGTTTATTTTTCATTTGAGAATAGTGGATTATATATTGATGATGATTTTGTCTTATCCTTGGTTATATTGTGCCAAATATGCTGATGTATATTTCATTAATGTTTCCACTGTTATATGCTCATATGACCATAAATAATTATCTAAATGCTTTATATTCAAATGAAATGCAATTTTTATTTATATGATATGTACATTGAGGAGTAGAAAATGGAATGACTAGTGTCGTGACATTCTTTATGTCTGATTGCATCACTGGAGCATAAGTGTTCCATTAGGAATTTTATTGTTATATGTCATTCGACTATCTATATTGTGGGCAGTTTCTGTGTTTCAGTAAATAGGTACCAGACATCATTCCACTTGATTTGCTTGTTTTGAGTGTGCCTTTATCCCTGGTAGTGGCACACGAGACAGTTTCATTGATCGTTCATTATTGAGCCAATATTGTCCATGTATCTTATTGACATATTTTATCCCTCTGATACATGATGGTAAATTTGGATTTCACATGTATTTTGTGATAGACTAGTGAGCATGTTTGTGCATCTAGGTTTCTCGCAGTTGTCATGGATGAGGTTTAATTAAATGCTGATTTTTATGTATTTAGGGATTTAATTTTATTTGTCGGCTAATTAGCCATAGTTGAATTCCATTTTATTGGAATTGATATGATTTATTTCAAAGTCTATAGTTCACTTAATTACTTAAATGAATTTTATTTTGAAGTCTTTTTTTTGGCCTTTTGGCAAAAAGTGCTTTTATTGGAGGAATGAGAATTATTCCTCACTTGTTTTTGAGAATCTTGGATTTTGCTCCAAAACTGCTTTGGAGAAAATAAGAGATTTCCTTGTTGTATTTGATCTGGTTCTTGGATTCACATGGGTAGTGGCTCATTGGATTCATGTCGCGATTCCTCACCTTCCTGTGGAGTCATTTGCATTTTCACAGTGGGTTTATTCTTATCTCATTTATGGTTTTCCCTCAATTGGTGTGAGGAAGGGCATCTCACCACTTTTGATTTACTCTGTATTTTTGATTGAGATAAGTTGCAATAGATTAGTGGGTTGAGAATTAGTATTCCCCCACGATTTGGTTTATTTCCATCATGCAATTGATATTATATGAGCAAGTATGTTTTCATTTTGGATATTTGGGGTTTTAGTAATGTTATGCTGCCAATTTTTTTGTGTGTACTTGGAATGAGAATTGTATTGTAGATTTGAGATGTTGGGTATATTTTCTCAAATGGGTTTTAATTTCATATCTTGAAATGAAGTTTCATTTTTGGGCATTTTTGAGCTCACCTTGTTTTGTGTGCCATCCAAATCCTATTTGTCGCCATGTTTGGTGTGATTGAATTGTTGGATGTAGTAGTACTCTAAGTTTTTAGTAGGATTGTGGAAGAAAAATGAATTGAGGTATTTCAGATAATTGCTTTCGCAATCTGAACTTACCCTTTTAATGTTAAAATGTTGATTTTCACACTTGCTGGATTTTGCTAGAATTTGAGTATTTTATTGCTTTTGAGCATGTTGAGTCTCCTCATGTTTTAGAAATATGTTTGATAGATTCCATGGGGATTCTTTCTCTTGGAAAAGTGAACAATCAAGCAACTTGTTTCTTGGCTTTATTTTGTGTTTACGTGACTTGCATGCCTCGAGTGCTTTGGAGTGGAATTTTCCTCTAGTGATTATTTTCTTGCGTGCAATGCTTTTGTTATTTCATGTCCTTGGTGTAGACGAAGTAGATGACACACCTTGTATTTGGTCCTCGGTGTATAGATCGAGTGGATAAACATTGGGCTATCTCATCCTTAGTGTAGACCGAGTGGATGAAGTCCCTATTTCACGTCCTTGGTATAGACCAAGTGGATGAATTGCTTTGCTTATGTCCTTAGTGTAGATCGAGTGGACACACTTCTTGTTTGGTCTACGTCCTTTGATGTTGAGTCATAGGACTAGGTACATTGAGTAGGCATGGGGAACATAATAAAATAAATTGGGTTTAAACACTAATCAAGATTAATTGGTATTCCTAGATGTCTGGATTGACCCGTGCAGGAAGTGGAAACCATTAAATCCCTGGATGTCATGAGTGACCCATGCGGGTGGTAGATGGTACTTGAGCCCAGGATGTCAGGATTGACCCGTGCAGACATGGATACTCCCTATGGTTGGTACTCTCATATCTAGGTCCTATAGTACTGAGTAGTACCTTAGTGTATTGTGATTACACGGTATTTTTTATTGTATTTGTACCTTAGTTCTCATGTTGAGTGATATCCATGGATTACTGCATTATGCACCTATGTGCACTGGACCTTTGTTTCATCCTCTAAGTTTATGCATTTGATTAACATGTGTGTTAGCCAATTGTTTCTTGTGTGTACCTTGTGATTATGGTCGGGTTACTATCTTTGCAATCACGGTGGGGTGGGCCTGAGGGTTCCACATGGTAGGGTGGCATTGCACTTTACCACTATTGGGGACCGGTGTACAAGTGGTGTTTTCCTCCAGAGTCTGAGATACCGAGCATTGAGTGCTTGACACTATTCGTCCCTTATCTCCTCTATTGTTTTATGTATATGTGTTATTGATGCTTATGTTCTTTGATTAGTTCTTTCATGTTTAATGCAATTGTATAATCGAGTGAGTATTGTCTCAACTTGTGAGTATCTGATACTCTACGGTGTGGAGCAAGCCTGTATTTTAAGCAGTATGTTGGTGTCGGTAAGCCTACCTAGTTGTCAGTTGAGAAAACCCCGTCCCAAATTGTTTTAAATCTAATTTGCACTTTCCAGGGTAGTGTAGTGCATATGCTACATAGTTTAGTGCATACGAGCAACATAGTAGCGCATATGACATACAGTCTAGCATATATGATGAAAGTTTCAAGCATATGATTTAGCGCATATGAAATAGTAGGCACATCCCCAGGGTTTTCCAGAAAAGTAATTTCATATTTGGATACCTTTTTTCCTCGAGATGCTTTTCGAGTATTCATAGTAGAATTTTGATTCACTATGTTATGTTTATCATAATTTTACTTCTTTGGGCTTAAAATGAACTATGTTTTGGTATGCACTAAGGACAAGCTTGTCTCCTTGATTGACAACTGTTGATGATGGTATGTTCTTAATTTATTAGGTTCGTGGATGTGTTCCGAACTCTTATTTGATGGCTTGAATGTGTCTTTGCCATTCTTGCTAAGTGTTTGGATTTGTCATGGAACCTTTGGAAGTGAATTAGTCTTCCGTTGTGCATGATTGTTTGAGGATCATTGAAGTTATATTTGTACTTATGCATTTGGTTATTATTGCATTATGTTATGGTTGTTATATCTTATTGTATCAAAAAAATTTGTTAGTGCATATTTGACCCGTTAGTTTCCAAGGGTTCCTTGGCGGGGCATTACAAAAACACTATGGAAACTTATATTGCGAGATCAAAAGAGATTTCAACTTTGATGAATAAACACTCCCCAATCCTTGATTCTCAATTGAAGATATTTCAACCTAAGACAAATGCCCTTGGCACTTTTTCTATGCATACGAGCCCTCCCAACTTCTCAACAGTTTGGAGAGGACTATTTTGACATCATAAGCGATGAAGCGAAGACCATACCTTGGATGAGTTTGATGAATTACACTCGTCAATGAATATGTAACCTATCAATGAATAAAATATCAAATTGAGTCGTTTGGGGTTCTTTATTCTTCATTGTACCTACAAAAATATCTAGTGAGTTGAATAGTTTTTGATGGGTTTAGAAGAGATCAAGTGATCTCTTGTTGAGTACAAAACTCCGACATCATAAGAGATGAAACCCAAACCATACCTTGGGCGACTTTGATTAAATAAACCCTCCTCAATACTTGACTCTTAATGGAAGACATTTCAACATAAGGCTTGTGTTCTTGTATCGAATACCTTAAGAGCCATTGAAGAAGAAGAAATTGAAGACATTTTAATGTCCATGGGTCTAAAAGTAGCCTTTGTGACATACCACCTAGTCAAACTGACTCCTGTGTTTCAACCCTTTTCTCATACAAGACAATGATGAGCATCCCCGACTTCTCAATAGTTCTAAGAAGACTACCACTCAGATACATAGATACAGGTGGCAAAATGTTCTTGTGTACTCGCTATCTTAGTTTGATATTGAGGGAATTTGCAGTGTCGTATTGAGGCCCAGCTCCAGCACGGGGAATGGCGATAGCTTTGGTTTTCATGGGACAGGTGTCGAGAGTCCCTCATTATTATTCGTTTTGTGCTTACGAGAAGAAACAAACGACAAAAACCATCCTTCTCAAACTTTACTGTCGAGTCTTTTCTGAGATTTCATGTTTTTTTTTTCTAATCGATCAAGTAAAAAGTCGTCTGAATTGTACATCTGAATCAAACGCAATAATGAGAATTACAGTGGTCAGTCTGCAATCAACTTCAACACAAAATGACATTACAAACATCCATCTCAGCTTGCCAAGATTGAGATAAAATATCCTCCTTTTTACGGTCGAGCGCATGCAGAAGTTTATGCTGGGATAGGAACTAAAGAATATTTACGTCGCATGTTCTCATTGGATATTGTACATGCCTATGTCGTTTTAAGGACAGTGTACACAAATTTCACCACTAGAAGGAATGGCTACTGCAAAGTCAGTGCAATTAGGTTTTGGATGGAGGATTTTATTAAATCTTCTATAAAGATGTTTTGACAATTCAATATGAGAGTACAAGTAAGTGGAATCTTTTCAATGGTGGATGATTTTATATCATCTATAAAGATGTTTTAGCAATTTGATTTGAGAGTATGAGTCTTAAGATGGAAACCTCTTTAATCATAGAAGATTTTTTTCATCATGCTTAAAGATATTTTAGGAATAATCAGAAAATTAGTTTTTGGATAAAAGATTTTATATCATCTATAAAGATGTCTTAACAATTTAATATGCGAGTATGAGTCTTTAGGTTGAAAAGTTTTCAATTGCAGAGGATTTTATATCATCTATAAAGATGTTTTAGCAATTCGATATGAGAATATGAGTCTTTTAGTAGAGACTTCTTAAATCACATAGGATTGTATATCATCTATAAAGATGTTTCAACATTCAATATGAGAGTACAAGTCTCTAGACTGAAACTTCTTCAATTGTCTGGGGCATGATGGAGGAAAATTATATCATCCATAAAGATATTTTAGGAACTTTATATGGGAGTGTGAATCTTCAGGTTGAAACCTCGTTGATTAAGAGTCAAGGGGACCAAATTTGTGCTGGACATGATCCCAACCTCATCCCTTATGATGTTTGGGACTTGTATTGAACAAAACACAATCCCTAGCGGATGCATTCAAAACCATTCAACTTCTCTACCAAATGAAAGACCCATTAAATTATTTAGTTTGGGAGATAGAAGGAAATAAAAATAGCCCTACATAAATATGTAGGTTATATAAATGTAATAGAGAAATAACAAATTTATTAATAAAAGATGTAATTTAAAATATAAAGATAAATAAATAAATAATTGTTATTTATTTTTATTTGTGTAAGCTTTTTAAAAATATATTATAGCATAAAAAAAAAGTGATTTAGTTCAAGAATTTGCAGATTTTGTGTCGTTATGTTAGTTTTTGGTTAATGAAGAGGTTTGTCACATGTTGTCGAATTCCCTTTACTGAGTACTGCAGGTATGCACAAGTGATTCAAGCTTCTCTATTGGATAGACTCTTTAAAGGAATTTGTTGATAAAAACTATTATAAATGAGATTATTTTGGGTCCACTAACAAAAACCACATAATACACACATGCACACATGTATGTATGTATGTATATATCTATATATGTATACATGTACATACATATACACACACATGTGTCTGTATGTATGTGTGCGTATACACACACACACACACGCACGCATGCACGCAGGCACGCAGGCATGCACACGCACACGCACACACACACACACACACACACACACACACACACCAGCTACTAGCATTCACGATATAAGATGGAAGACATTACATAAATTAATATATAATGATATAATATTGTATTATTAAATATAATTATATATTAATTTAATATTATAATTATTATCCTTAAGAATAATTTTACTCTAACCATATACAATATTAATATAATATATATTATCAGTAATACTATTATATTATTATTCACATTTAATATTTTGAATACTATAATATTAATAGACAATTATGTCAGTAGTGTAACATTATTATATTCTAATTCTTAATTATATTAATAGTTACGGTTAGAGTTAGGATTTACATCATTATTAGGGTTAGGGTTAGAGTTAAGGTTTAAGACATAGTTAGGATTATCAGTTATTTAGTTAAGGTTAAGGTTAGGTTTAGGGTCCTGCCTAGGATTGGTTTTGAGTTAGAAATATATAGTTATGGTTTTTCTTATTAAACCCTAGCCATAATCCTAACCCTAATTCTAATTAGAATCCTAATTTTAGATATAGTCCCAATTAATCCCTAAACATAACCCTAATTCAATCCTAAACTTAAATATTTTTCTATGATTGAGTCCTAATATAACATTAACCCCATCCCTAATATTCAAACCCTTATCATAATTTAACCCTAACCCTAACTTGAATATTTGTCCTATAACTCTAATTGATTCCTAACTCTTATTTAATACTAATCAAAACATTATCTCTAATTATAATTCTAACTTTAACCCTAATTGAAATATATTGTTGTCCCTATTTTAATCCTAACCATAATTTTACCCTAGCCCTAATTGAATTGTATCACTAATCTTAAACCTAATTAAACCTTGTTGATAACCTTGATTGAACAATAATTATAAACTCAAATGAACCCTAAATTTAAAAATTATTAATAGAAACTCAAGTTGGATGCTAACTTTTGTTGAATAACCTCGAACCTTAGTGAAAAGTAACCCAAATTTATCCATAACCCTAATCTCATCTCTAATTATAATTTTAACTTTAACCTTAGCTCTAATATAACATCAAATTTAACCCTAATACAACCATAATGTTAACCTTATTTAAACTCTGATATAATGTTAATCTAAATCCTAATTTAACCCTAACCATATCCCTCTCGGTATTTCTAATCCTAACTCTAAGTTTAACCCTAATCTAACTTTAAATATAACCTTAATTGAACATTGATATTACCATAGTTAAACACTAATATTACCTTATTTGATTAAGGGTACTCCTGTTATTCAACAAAACACACACACATCACAACAAGAAAATAAACAAAAATTACAAGAATTGAACAATGACAAGAACATAAACACTTTCTTTCTATTACCTTCAATGAAATAACATTACAATATTCATAAAAGTAACATTCTGTACAACCACATGGGCATTTTCATTACAATAATCTACAAGACCGAGCCACAATCTACACTTTTACAACTGTACCCTAAAATCCCCCTTTATCCCTATATAAGTAGCACAATTAACTGTCTAAAAATATTTTGGAAAGTGAAATTTTCCCATTTTGGCGCCTAGTGGTTCTGTTTCCCACTTTAAGTGATTTTTTCTGCTCTTCCTTTTGTATTGAAACTTGAGTCATGATAGCTCAACTTCTAAAAACCATAACTTGTGAGCCCTTGAGTTGACTGACTATTATAACCCTATTTTAGAAACTTCTTGAAATGCTCTACAAACCTAGGTGTGTGAAGCGCCATCCCATCAAAGTTTGACCCCCTTTCGGAGCCTCTAAGGCCTTCAAAACTGAGTTCTAGGTTTTTGTACCACCCTGCCAAAATAGAAAATTCAATATCTTCAAAACCTGACTTGATCTTGCCATGAAAATTTAGCAGCAGGCTTATATACTCAAAATGAACCTCTGGGGAAGCAATTGGAATAATCTGTGCTCAGATGAACAACTTACTAAAACTAGTAAACTGTGAAAAATAGTAACCACGTACAATGATAACCCTTATTGAAAAACTAGACAAGATTTTTGGATGATGCAAGATTGCTCTTACACCCTGGATGCTCCTGCATCATATTTAAACCCCAATCTCTTGTTAACCATAACCTTAATTAATCAATAACTATAGCCCTTTCTTAGCTGGAATTGTAGCCTAGCTTAATTTTTTTTTTCTTATAATCTTAAAATTTTACCTTTACGTTATTTTAATGCTAACCATGAAACCCTAACCCTAATCCTATCTTTGACTGTAATTCTAACCCTAATTACACTATAAGTGTAATTATATCTTTGTTTAAACCCTAATCTAACATTAATCCTAACCCTAATAAATTTCTAGCTCTAACCCTATTTAAACTCTAACTATAATTTAATCCTTATCATATAGATCTAATTCTAATTTTCATCCTAACCCTAATTCAAGCTCTTTTAATTAATTGGTGGATCATTATAAAATTTATCTTTTGTTAATCTCATTATTTTGATTTATTTTTAAAAAATATTTGTACATAGTCTTCATACAAATGACCTTTTAAAGAAATTGAAAATAAAAAAATATTTATAATTCAAACTAAATATGTCTTTTTATCATCATTTATTGTAAAATTTATTCTTTTATCCATATAATAGATAATAAATATAAAACAAATTGATTGTGTCATTTTACCTTGACTTTAAAAATTCTTAAAGGTTTTTAGAATTTGATTATATATGAAGAAACTAGAATTAAATATGTACTTCATATTGGTATAAATGCCCATGCATTTTGTCTTAGGGGTAAGTGCACAAAGATGGGGGACCAAAAAGGGGTATAAGATGCCATTTTTTTTTTTTTTTTTCTGAAATCAGCAAACTCTGAACTTCAATGAGAAATTGAGGATAGTTACACTCAAAATTTTTAAATGTGATGAAAACAAGAGTTGTTCTACTCCGAATCTAGTTTCTAAACTACTAATTTTTTATAGAAATGGTGGAGATTAAGGCCCTCAAAAAGGGGGAGCACAAAAAGTGGTCCTACTTTTTGTGAAAAAACATAACATAGCGTCTGGTGTGCTCCCCCTAAAATGTTAACTTTTTTAAAAAAAAAATTTAATCACTCCGATGAGAAATTAGCTAACACCACCTAGTTTATCCCAGATGTTTCTGCTAATTTTTTTGATGAAAGTGTGATTTTTTGCCATTTTTTGAAGTGGACAAATCCTGAAAACGTGAAATTTCCGTGTCCTCCCCTTAGAAATCATTGAAAACTAATTGAAAATCAAAACTTTTTTTTAAGTGTGTATAATGGAGTCTAGTTTCTGAAAATGTATTTTTTTTCAAAATTCGATGAACAAGCCAAAATCTAAGCCCAAATGAATACACGTTGGGTTTTGACAAAAACCAGACATACTTAGAAAATAAATTAAAAATGAAAAGCTGAACATAATAAGAATTCAAAATAAATTACATCGTTAGATAGCTATTGGAGAGATCTACAATATCATGTCGTCTGATTTTATCGTTATTGAACCATGTGCAAACCTGACGGAGAGCACACAAGAAAAAATGTTAATTTTTTCTATGTTTGCTGGAAAACACGTCTCAGGCCTGCTTGAATCCTCCAGGCCTTTGGGTTGGAACTCCAAGGCAAATCCAAGCCT
>MU224923.1:1942461-1961762 GCA_018584345.1 Thuja plicata
ATGTGTCCTAATGGGTCTTAAGGGGTCGTAATGGGTCCTAAGGGTTCCTAGGACCACTTAGAACCCATTAAAACCCCTTATGAGACACTAGTACACATTAGATCCCATTAGTGTGTCCTACGATGATAACTGTGTTCTAAGGGGTCGTAAGAGGCCCTGATGTGTCTTAAGGGGTCGTAATGGGTCCTAAGGGGACCTAGGACCACTTAGGACCCAATATGATACATTACAACCTTTAAGAACCCTAAAGTGTGTCATTAATCAAGTCAAGGGCTTAAGATTATAATCAATAGTCCACTGAGAATCATGTTCAAAACAATGTGCTGATTCCTGAAATTTGGCTAAGTCTGAAATTTCCTAAAACCCTCAAAATCTAGAATCTTTATCTTAACTGATATGAAGCTGAAACCACTCTCAAAAATCCTGGAAGTATATACATAAAATGTAACTTAAGTATAAGAAAGGAAGAGTATGTAACTTATACTTAAATGTTACATTTTATATATTGGCCTAGTGTTGAAATTGATCTGGCAGGGCCTGTTGGGATTTCTTCCTCCCTCCCTTAAGAATTTTTCATAATGTTACATAGGGCATATGCCCTAAAGGGCACACACCCTATAGGGCACATGCCCTATTGGTTTTGATTGCCCAAGCCTTAGGCTCGGGCAATCAAAGCCATAGGGCGCACCCCCTATAGGGCGTACGCCCTATGGCTTTTGGGGGACCAAAAAAAAGTTTGGCACCTTTTTGGTCCCCCATCTTGGTGCACATACCCTTAGATATTTATCTTTGATCTATATAAAATAACATAATTAATTAATTATTGTCATTTTTAATTTTCAATTTTTTCTATATGAAATTTTGGGCAAGTTGTAATTTATTATTGGAAAATATGGTTTTTTTGGTGCAAAGCCTTAGGGAGGTGACATGACACTGAGAAAACTCAAAACAAATGGCAAAGTAATTGTCTCATTGTTGGAGGACACATTCACAACTCAACTTGGCACCTAGACACCAATCCCTCATGGCTAAGAATGTGCTTAACATGAAATGCTCACAACCCTTTTACAACCAATGTCTGATAGCTTCACATGTCCCAAGAGACCCCAATAGAAAAAAATAGACACTCTACAACTACCTTACAAGGTTTCAATCCTACCTCAAGCATACCTAGGCCTAGTAGCCCTATCTCAATGGTTTTTGGATCATAAATTTTGATATAGTGATCTCTGGCCCATAATGAAGACACTTTTAGATACCCATTAAGGATTTTAACAATATATTCAAAAACCAACATAGGTTGTTTTGGTACAAGATGGTCACTTTTTGTTGTTTTTCAGGTTTTCAAGGGCTAATAATTAGGCCAAATTTCCAAAGCATCCATTTAAATTATCCACCCAACTTCTCAACAACCACCACCAATAGTTATAATTAAACTCTAAAAAAATATTTCCATAACTTGTGGGTACACACAATTCATGAATACAAACAAGTTTCAAAGTTACTCCAAACTGTCATTGTTTTA
The DNA here is from genome assembly GCA_018584345.1 of Thuja plicata. Lineage (NCBI taxonomy): Eukaryota > Viridiplantae > Streptophyta > Pinopsida > Cupressales > Cupressaceae > Thuja > Thuja plicata. The sequence goes on from MU224923.1 coordinate 1,943,987, forward strand.
GGTTTGTTTCATAGGAAAATCAACATCAGGGCCTCCATTTCCTCCTAACAAACACACTTTCCTATCCTAAAACTACATGAATCTTGAAGAGAACATAATAATCTAGTGTTCCTTACAATTATCAAATTTTCCCATGGTTAGATTCAAATTTACTAAATTTCTAAACTCACGGATTACCCTAAATCAGGGTTTCAACTGCCTTCTACAAAAATAGTGATATCTTTCTCAAATAAGCATGAAAATAGATGATACTTGAACCAAAATAAACAAGATTCAAAAAATTACAACATAATATATAATTTTCATCATAAATATATTGTATAGAAGAATATAAGTCTCTGCAACATGAGAAAAATAGTAAATTCATAGGAAAGCAATTTTGTTTGATTGAATTTCTTTTTCAAACTTCCTCCAATCGACCAACCAACCCCCACATTCGAACTCAAAGGTATTTTAAAATTTATCTTCATTAGTTACAAATTATTTCAACTAAATTTTAAACCTTTGACCATTGGAACTACATTAGTGCAATTTTGCACTTTTACAACTTTTGCAATCTTTAATAACATTTGACAACTTTGAAAAAAACTTGACATATGACCCTAAACTATTACAAATAGCTACAAATAGGTCTAATATACCCTCATACATGATAAAATATCATTTATAAACATATTTAAAAGTTTTCCTTATTATGACAATATTTGTCAATAATTGACAATATCTCATCCTCTTCCTGAAAAATTTTCACCAAGACATGGAATGACCTCAAAACATCACCGAAATGGTACATGTGACCTTATATGAAAACATTAACATGAAAAAAACAAGTAAACACAAAATTTTTCTCATGGAGGCATGACTACCATTGGGTGCCCTTGCAACATACACTCGTGCTTGAAAAAGAACTCAAGTCCCTTTGAGGACTATATTGCACCATATCATGCTTGATGTTATCAAGCTATGACCCACAAATGTTACCTCCAATTGGTCTACCTTTCCATTGGATCAGGTACTTGAGCCTTGCATCCTTCTTGACATTATTTGACCGATTTTCTTCTTGACATAGCTCTTCCTTCTCAAAATGATCTATTGGCTGTCTTCTCACCTTTCTCCTATCATAAATGAATGTAGAAGTAATTTTAAAACCTACACACATGTCCTCTGAATTATTTTTCTGGACTTTATTCCTCTTTTTCATTGAAACATTCCTAGACTCATTTATTTGGTCTTTCCATCCATACTTACTCCCTTCATCATTTCCCTTCATCTCTATCCTCCAAGTTTCTACCTTGAAGATCCCTATACCATTAGGTTCACACACCTTTTCCTTGATTTTTTTTGATTTTTCACTAATATTCTTAGGGGCTAAATAACATAGTATTGTTCCTACCAAGATTTTATCATGTATTGTTAACCCATTTTTACCTTCTTCAAGCAATGCAGGCTTGATCTTGTCTTCATCAGATTTTGGCACTATCCTACCTTCTCCTCCTTTCAAAGTTGAACCTCTTCTCATACTTTCTCCATTGGGATAATCTATCCTTGGAGTGGCTAAAAATTCATCTTGGTTATCCATTCCAACCTTTAGAAACTCCTTTTTTCCAAACATTATAACCATGTCTGTCTTGGACTTCTCCTTGTCTTCTCCTTGCAATGGTATTAGTGTGAAAGTATACCCATCCTTTTAAATGGTGTAAGTGTTAGCCCATCCATCATACAATGCATACCTATCAAATTGTCATGGTCTCCCAAGTAAAATATGACAACAATCCGTGGGTAGAATTTCACAAACTAACTTTTCCTTATAGCCACAAATATGAAATTCAACTATGGCTTGTTCTCTAACCAAAATAGACTAATCATCCTTCAACCAAGACACCCTATATGGTGTTTCATGATTTATTCTTTATAAATTAAAAATTTCAACCCTCTCATTGGAAACTCATTTATTAACACTTCTAGCATCTATAATAACCTTACATACTTTAACTTTGCATCTGCATTGGTCTTGAACAATGCTCTTCTTTGGGTCATGTCCTTCTCACTGGATGCCTTTAGGATTTGTCTTCTTACCATCAATGCTTCTCCAAATTTTGAAACACAAATTTGGATAGGGGAGCTCACACTTTCATCTCCCTCTTCTTGCACCAATTGACTCTCTTTTCACTTCTACTTTCACCAACACTTGAGGTGGAATCTTTCTTTTCTAGGCACTTGAATGCTGGATGGCCAAACTAGTTGCAATTTTAGCATCTTCCTATTAATGTGTTAAAACTTATACCTCCTCCAAATATACCTCTTGAACCTCTGAATCATCCTCTTTGGTCTGCAACTTGATCCTTTCCCTTGCTTGTATCTCCTTGGTCTTCATTGGTTTTCCTTGTGCCTCTTCCTCTATTGGTGTTTCCTCTTTCCTTTCCTTGTTTCTCTTTCCTTCTATTCAACTTCTCTTCTTCCCTCTCTGTAAGTTGGAAATAATATCCCATGGTCTTGGGGATATTCAACCCAATCTTATCTTGAATATTGTATCTCAGCCCATTTAAGTACCTAACCACTTCTCTATCTCATCCTCATTATTTCTAGCCTTGATGCTTAGTTTATGAAACCCCTTAGTGTATGTCATCACATCTAGGTCATTCTACTCCAAATTTTGCATCTTCCTAATAGATTGGATGACATAATCTGCAGGTAGAAATTGGTTCCTCATCATAGTCACCATCCCACTCCATGAGTTGATATTTGTATTCCCCTTCGTAACTCTCTCCTTTTGCGCAAAATTCCACCATGTCAATGTTGGTCCTTTCAATTTGGTCTTGGATAATATAACCTTCTTTTCCTCTGCTATATCCTCATGCTCAAAATAATTTTCTAGGGCATCTATCCACCCCAACACTTCCTCACTATCCATTCCTGCTGCATACATTGGCAATTCCATACTAGTCCTTGACCCATCTCCCTTGAAAGCCTTAAGAAGCCTCACCATCCCCATTTCTTCAAGATATACTTCATATTAACTCTCCACTTGAGGGTTATCACTCTCCCCCTCATCCTCTACTTGGTCATGTTGTTATCCCCTTCTTAGGCCTCTCTCCAACGATGCCAACCTTGCTCGGGTCACCACATTTTCTTCTCTAACTTGTCTCAACTCTATTTCCCTTGATGAGTTTTATTCCCTAACTTGTCTCATTTCTATCTCCCTTCTATCCAATTCTTCCCTCATCTCTTGGACCTCTTTATCCATCTAATTATTTTGATGAAGCATCCTTACAACCTTTCTTCTCTCACCCTTCAATCTATCACCTTCAAGGACATACTTCCTCGCTCTGATACCAAATGATGTAGAACCTTAGGGATATGAGATGACACTAAATAAACTCAAAACAAATGGCAAAGTAATTTTCTCATTTTTCAAGGACACATTCACAACTTAACTTGGAACCTAGACATCAATCCCTCATGCCTAGGCATGTGCTTAACATAAAATGCTCACAAATCTACTACAACCAATTTTTGATAGCTTCATATATCCTAAGGGACCCAAATCAACACAAATAGACACTATTCTTTGCAACTTCCCTTACAAGGTTCCAATCAAATTGCCTACCTCAAGCATACTTAGGCCTAGTAGCCCTATCTCAAGGTGTTTTGGATCATAAATTTTGATACAGTGATCTCTGGCCCAGAATAAAGACACTTTTAGATACCCATTAATGGTTTAACAATATATACAAAAACCAACATAGGTTGTTTTGGGACAAGATTGTGTTTTCTTACCATTTTCTAGTTTTTAAGGGCTAATTAGGCCAAATTTCCAAAGCATCCACTTAAATTCTCCACCCAAATTCTCAAAAACCACCACAAAAAGTTATAATTTGACTATAAACTAAAATTTCCATCACCTTTAGGCACCCACAATTCATGAATATAAATAGGTTTCAAAGTTACTCCAAACTGCCATCATTTTAGGACTGTTTCACTTTCATAGAAAATTCAGCATTAGGGCCTCCATTTTCTCCTAACAAACATGCTTTCCTTCCCTAAAATAACATTAATATTCAAGATCAAATCATAGTATAATTTTCCTCATAATTATAGCATTTTCCCATTGTTAGATTCAAAGTTATTAAATTTCTAAACTCACTGATTACCTTAAATCAAAGTTTCAACCGCCTTCTACCAAAAAGTGATATATTTCTCAAATAAACATGAAATAGATGAGACTTGAACAAAAATAAATTATATTCCACACACTACAACATCATATATAATTTTCATCATAACTCTATTGTATGGAAGAATATAAGTCTTTGCAACATGACAACAATAATAAATTCACAGGAAAGTAGTTTTGTTTTATTGAATTTCTTCTTCAAAATTCCTCCAATGGACCAACCAACCCCCACATTCAACCCCAAAGGTATTTTACAACATCTCTTTAACACTCATAATTTCTTTCAACTAAATTTTAAGCCTTTTGACCATTGGAACTACATTAGTACAATTTTGCACTTTTACAACTTTTGTAATCTTTAACAACATTTTACAACTTTTGAAAAACAAAATTGACATATGACCCAAAAATATTGCAAATAGGTTCAAATAGGTCTAATAGACCCTCATACATGAGAAAATACCATTTTTAAATATATTGACAAGTTTTCCTTACTATGACAATATCTCATCCTCTTCCTGACAACTTTGCACCGGGACCTAAAAGTGCTTCCTACTACATGGGATGACCTCAAAAAATCACCAAAATGGTCTATGAGGCCTTATTTGAAAATATTAACATGAAATAGATAATAAAACATAATTTTTCCTCATGGAGACATGATTACCACTGGGTGCCCCTACACCATATTTGAAGGGGCCCAAACTCTTTTACAATGAGAATCCAAATATCATTGAAAGCTCCAAAGGACTAACAACATACATGTAACTATCAAAATTCAAAAACATAAAAATAATTGTATTATCAACTTCAACAATTTGTATACTAAATCACCTTTGCTCTTGTCCTCTAAAATATTTTTGGATTTTCTATTTCAAGATGTTGAAAATTATTTTTGCTATAATCCATAATAAGTCTATTGATAGGAAACCCATTTGTGATATATTCAATAATATGGTCATCCACAATGATAATAATTGGTGTGTGCATTAACTTTGAAGTATGTGTACAATATAACACAATATTTGTGTAACAATGACACTAAAAAAGAAGGATTAAATTGAATAATTCCTTTGTACTGTTATTGACACTCATATTACTTTAACATGTCCACACATAAATTTCAATTTAAGTATGTTACATCCGAGGAGCTATAGATTTCAAGCATAATTGACCAACCATAATGATACATGAGTCATTGAAAAAAGAAAAAACTATTAACTCTTGATATGATACATCAAAGTTAAAGAAGGCTTGTAGATCTTCATTTAGGATAGTTGCATTAATTATATTGTGCACATACAAATAATTTAGTTAAAGTATTATAAAATGATTCAATAATTTAAATAATTGTTAAAAATAAGACAAATTAAAAACACAAATTTGGTTACCTTTTATCCATAGGCTCTATGATAAATGTCATTGCTATGTCTTCAAAAATTTAGAAATCAACCACTAACCAAGAAAGAGTAGACAGAAATGGGTGAGTGAGACTTTTTCTTGTCAAACAAACTTAGATATTACCAAAAGAGGATTAGGGAAGCCAACGGAGTTGTATACATTGGTTGTAGAGAGAGAGAGAGAGAGAGAGAGAGAGAGAGAGAGAGAGAGAGAGAGAGACCCTAAGCCATTTTGGAAGATTCAAAGGCATTTTGACCAACTTGTGTAGGTCATCTAAGTGGAAAAATGTTCAAAACCAACATTTGAACATTAAGATATAATGGGATGTTGGTGTAATGCACAAATATCTATGCAATGCGCTAGTGTCTAAACAAATCACACTCAAAATGACAAGAGATAAGAGGAACACATGGTTAATGCAAAAGTCAACACTAAAAGGAAGTTGTTGAAAAGGACCTTGAGCATCTTGAAAGGGAAAATAACGATTCAAGGGATAAAATGGACCTACACAAATACTAGGAGAATGGACACTAAAGTGGATATAAAAGTGTAGGTGAAATTGAAAAAAGGGGCATGAAATTTTTTTGACTCTACAATTAGTTTTCTTCCTTAATAGTGACCCTCTTTATTCTGAAATGTTTCCATTGTAGTCTCTACCTTTATTCTTTACTTTTTATTTTTAGTAGAACCCACCTTGGCATACTCTCTATATCTACTCAAATGTTTAAATTTTCCTTGATTTCTATCATTTTTTACATATGGATATTTATGCTTGTAAATTTTTTTAAAATTATATGTGTGATGTTTTTTCCAATTATATCCATCAATCCATCCACAATTCATCTCCATTTAATTTTCCAAATATTCTTTCTTTGGTTCTCTCTATTACAACACATTTTTAGAATGGTTCTTTAGTCTACAAAGGTTACAAGGATGCATATCCCAACACCTTTACTTATTATATATCACAGGGTCTTCACTGAAGAGGAAATATAATACCACGTGCATTCATATTGGGGGGTTTAAAATGGGCAAAAAATGGGGGCAATATATTGCCTACATAGGGGGGAGGGATTTTTTTTGGGGCAGTGGGTGGGGGGTTTATATAGGAAAATAGGTGAAGGGAGTACTAGATGGGTATTGGAGGGGTTGACAAAAAAGGAGTTTGGGGCAATATTTTTTGAAAATAGGGGGATTCTTTAGAATTCCACAATCACACATGCTATGATTCAAGTTCACTAAGTGAAGCCCCCATGTTATATATATGTCCTTTTGTATGACAATGAGGGCATTGCATTTGTTGAATAGATTTTTTAGAACTTGTTGTACTTGAAACATCATCTTGTTTTTCATTCCAAGGTCCTTCTTTATTTGTCCTCACACTTGGTTCAATGGGCTTAGAAACTATTCATGCATATTATATTCTTCCAGCTGTCTTAAGAACAACATTCTTTGGAGAATATATTTTGTTGCTATCATCATACTAGGAAGACTCGCAGATTTAAAGTCATTGTTATCTTTAACCTTACACTTTTTCTCAAAATAATTTTGATATATCAAATTTATCAAATGATTCATTGAATGAATCACATAAATTTCATTTGTATCACATTAGGCATGTTACATAGTCTAGACTTAGACCTTAGGCACCAATTTTGACTTTGAAATGTTGTAATAAATTGACTCAATCTATTATTTTCTTCTTTCAATCTTAATACATCTTTCTTCCCTAGATGTTTTCCTCTTCCATAATCTTCATCCTCTTTTCCACACCTTCTATCATCCATTTAGCCAATTCAATAAGAGAATTCAAATTTTCTTGTAGTTCTCCATTGTGTATTTTAACTTCCTCCAACTCTTGTTTAGGATTATTATTTTCACATAATAATCCACATTTCTCCTTTTTTAACTCATTTATCCTTGCTATAAATTCTAAATTACACCTTTTAACTTTCATCAATTCTTCTTTAAAAATATATCTCACACACCTCAAACCCTCACTTTCTATCTTCAATCTTTTCCATTGACTCATATTTAATTGAAAATAAAAATCCAAAATTTTTATGTCTCAAGAATTTAATAGTAATTTCTTTCCTTGGTATACAATCTCCCTCCTTACACAACAACAACCAAGGTCCTTCAATGGAACTGATATTGATAGAAAAACCTTGACCAATTGTTAATTTTAATATCTATTATATTTAGTAAACCTTGGTGTGATGCAATAAAAAGGGACAAGTTATATATGCAATAAGCATAAACCAAATTATAATATATTATATAAATTTATATATACACATCCATAACATCATATATTCATATACTTTAATGTCTTGCACATGTCTAATAATTCAGTCATCATTTTTCATTCATATATATATATATGCACACACTTTTCCTTATTCTCATATATATTAAATACATATTATTCTACACATGTTTCCACACTATTCCACACTCTTATCTTCCACCTTTCCCACTTTATGTAGTCTCTTAATGTCTTTTCCTAATGTCTTTCCATCATATCCTTTCATGGTAACTCTTAATTATCTTATTCCCACCGATTTTCCTTTTACTCGATAATATTTTACTCTTTTATAGCTTATTTTGGTATATTGGAGGACGTTTAAGGCTGTTTAAAAATGGTATATAATAGACGAATGAGTCTAAAAATTACCCAAATGACATCTATGACACCTCTCAACCACAAATTGGGTACGGGGTATGTGGACCGTATCTCTTTACATATTGGTTAAAATTATTAAAATTTTGTAGGTGTTAATAAGAAATTATTTTTTTATTTTTATTTCTCAACTATAGACTCCCCTGCTTAGGTCATATGGTAGTATAATTAGTGCTGGGGAAATTTGCCCCTTTTTAATGATCAAAATAGGTTAAATTTTATTTCAATCTTTATTTTCATGTCTCTTGAATCTAATGGTTAGGTATGTTTTGTTCCAAAAGATCATCTATGCAATCTCTTTTCTAAAATCCTCATAATGAGCACCTATAAAAAATCCTTTCTAAACTCAAATTCATCAAACTAGATCTACAAAAAGTAACAAAAATTTGTGACCTCAAGACCTTAGATCTACAATATAACAATCTATAAACATGTTTCCACATGTTAAAATGTTTAGAAAACCTCTTATATTTTCATGGCTTCAACTTTGCACAAGATCTAGTCATCCAAGGGTTATAACCATCACATAGATCTTTGACCCCGACAACCATAAACATGGCTCTAATACCAAATGTTAAAAAAATCATATACGATAATCAATCCATTTCCTATATAACTCCTGGAAAGAAAAGCATGTGTAAAAGAGTACAAATTATACACAAATGCAAAAATCAAAGATATATATCACAAGATATACCTTAGTAAAACCTTTATAGAAGGAAAACTCAGCCTTCAAAGGTATCTATGCTTACCATAGTATTCAACAACAAAACATTACTATACACTTATTGAGCATCAATGAAAACCTTTCAAACTTTAAGCCTCTTTGACACATCTTCCATGTGTCCAAGTATATGACTAGACATCCAATTCCAGAGAAAACTCAATACAATGACATCTTAGCCAAAACCCTAACTAGCCAACTTTAAACTACGAAACATATGCTTGCTTTTATATCTACATAAGCTTGACACAAATACAACCAAGTGCTAAGATAGGGCCATGTAGCTCAAAACCATGAATTAACAAAATCGTTGACCCGATTTTACTTTTTATTACAAGGTTTCTCAAATATTAAATACTTTTCTTATATGTGACCCACATAAAGTAGTAACCCAATGTTACATACAATTTTACAAATATCCTTAAATGCATATTCAATGTAGCTAAATGCATCACCTAAGACATATCATAAATAAATATTTATTTTAGATTAATTGAATTAGAATTTTTTTTATTCCACGTTCAGAACACCTCGTCTTAGCATAAAACAATTCATATCAAATATCAATTCAAAAATATTAAAAAATAGATTATCCAAAATCTGATTTCAATAGATTGTAAAAATATTTTATCTTAAGACAACTTTCACATCACTTAGAGGACAACTTTGATACTACATTGATCCATCCTAGATGACAGCTTTTTTTTATACTGAAAATAAAAGAATAATTGTATATAAATAGACTATTTCAAAAATGTAAGGAGCATAGTTTTTGTAAGGAAATGGTAAGATGCAGCCCATCAAATCTGTCTTGAAATTTTTATTATGTCTTAGACTAAGGGGTCACATTATTGAAGTGCACATGGACCGTGCAAAGAGAACATGATGGATGAATGGCATCCAGTCAAGGAATTTCGACAACATGAGCACTGACCCAATTCCATATCAGATTTCACAATAGCTGGACGCCATTTCCAACAAGGATGGTGTTTGAAAGGTCATGTTAAATCCTAGAAAGGCCATGTTACTAATTTTGCACTGTCGTTTCCACAACCCATTGCTTTAAGAGGAAGAATGGGACTGAGAGAGGGATACACTACATTGCTTTATGAGGAAGAATGGAAAAAATGCTTAGTTGTCTTGCATAAGATAATTGTGTGGGCATGAAAATAAAATCTTCTAACCTTTCTTAAGTGTTCATATTTTTCATTTTTCCAATGTGTTGTATAAACCTCTGGAGTCCCTGAACAATCTGTCCATGCTCCTCTTCGTGGTCTTTCCCTCCCAGGCTGTTGATACCCAACTCATACCCACCATGATTTCTTCTAATGAGTCAGGATGATCAGTCTATAGCCACCATGAATTTTTTTCCTCACATTGGTCAATGTTGGTTCAAGGTGGGTAGATTTAATATCTGATTGATTTTAGGTCTATGAATTTCAATTTAAATAAAGCTTGAACTTGTTTAGATAGCTTATCTTAAATCATACCAACACCATACGTTATAATTAAATTCACTCACTGATATTTATTGTGATACTGATATTGGTCACTGCAAGCCATCCATCTAATGTGTTTCTATGAGTCAGGATGATCAGTCTATAACGACCATGATTTTTTTGTTATCTTCATCAGTGTAGGTTCAAGGTGGGTCAATTTAATATATGATTGATTTTTAATTTCATACATTTTAGCTTAAACAACATGCTCTAAGCTTGATCTTATTTAGATAACTCGTCTTAATTCATACTAACATGATAACCCACCTCATAATTTGGGTGCACTGCAGGCCATCCAATTATAGGAGGCTATGAATATGCTGAAAAGACAGGAAAGATATCAATGGCTGCCACTGTGTGCAGAAATCTTTCAGATGATAACTTATGCGAGGAGGATGGTGCTTTAGATGAATATACGGATAAGAAGACAAAGTTGACATTGGAACAAGCAGAGGTATTGGAGAAAAGTTTTGAGGGAGGCAACAAACTGGATCATGAGAGAAAAATGGAGCTGGCAAGAACACTAGGGTTACAACCCAAACGAATTGCTGTGTGGTTTCAGAACAGGCGAGCTAGATGGAAAACCAAGCAACTCGAAAATGATTATAATATTCTCAAGCAGAAGTACAATGCCCTCAAGACACACTATAACGCCCTCCTTTTAGAGCGCACCCTGTTGAAAGATGAGGTATGAATTTGAAGATTTTTTTTTCTTGTGTCTTGTTCTATTCTTAATGATAGATCATGGTGGAGTTTGATGCAAAATATTGTTTTTTAAAATTTTTTATCAGCCTCTTTTCTTAATAATAGATCATAGAATTTTTTATTCAAAATATGGAAGAAAAAACTTATACCAACAAAATTCAAAATTAAATATAAATATAGACAGCTATTAAAAGATCAAAACTTTAAAAATAGAAGGCATTCTAAATTTTAACGTTCAAGAATTTCTTGCTATGGTCTGTGATCTACATAGGTATTGCATCAAGTTTATCAACATCTTGTAAGAACCAATTGTAGCAATGAAATTGCAGAATTGAGATTATTCTCCTCAATCATCATTAGCCATTAGTCAGCACTGTCCAAATGCAAGATGGGCATATGAAATCCACCCATTTCCTTATTTGTTCTTCAAGATAACTATATAAATTTATATTTTTTGATCAATTAAATATAGAGGAGGTATAGGGTAATTCTGGTCAATTAAATAATGATGAGGTATGAGGTATGAATTCAGGAGATAGTTTTTATTTTATTTTGTTTTATTTTTAATGATAAATTGTACAGTTCGATCCGAAATATTGAAGAAAAAAGTTTATAGGATTAAAATCACAAAACATTGCTCAAGTGCCAAATGGGTATACGTCTACAATGAAATCCACCCATTTCCTTATTTGTTCTTCAAGATAATTAAATAAACATCAAGAAATTTTGATAAAGAATTCTGTCAACTAATAGTATTGTTTCATTGCACCAGGCTGAGAGGTTGAAGAGAGAACTGGTGAGCAAGGATGAGAGCAACTTCAAAGGCAGAGATTCAGACCACCATTCTCAGCTAAAATCAACTGCATTATTTCACCAGAGCTCAACTTCTCCACCTGAGATGGTTATACCTAGCTGGGAGGCATGTGAACAAGGTGGATGCTCAAGTGAAGGCAGCTCTGTGAAACCATATACATTTAGAAATCCAGCATATGGGCTAATGTCAGAGCAACCAGACGGCACTCCACAAATCCTGCCAAAAATGGAGGAGAGAGTGCTGAAGAAAGGAAGAGTGGAGGACTGCAACAATGTCTTCTGCAGTAATTATGAACAAGGGCCTCTGCTTTGGAAGTATTAAAACTCTCAGAGTTGTAATGGAGGAGTAGGATTTTCTTTTCTCTGCATCTAAGCATGTTTTCTATCTAAAATTAGACTGGTAGTTGCCATTTTTATATGAAACTGTGGATGTCTAACCAGAGTTCTTTCTCAGGCTTACCATTAGACTAATAGCAGTATATTAATTAAGGTATTATGACTACCGGCTGAAATATATATATAGTTTTCCTGTTGACTCTTGGTATATCTTTTTAATAAAATAATTAATATCTTTGTGGGGTCTACAAAATGGAGGAACTAATATCTTGTGGAATCTACAAAACGTACTATTATACCATCTGTCAGCAAGAGCTGCCTTCCATTCATACAGAGATAAATCTAAAATATCAAATCTATAACTTTTGTCAGCATGATCTACCCTCCACCCATATGAGGTAAATCTGAACAATTGAACTTGTAACGTCTGTCCCCATGAAATGCATTCCACCCATCCAAAAGTAAATCCAAAAATTGAGTCTAATAGATTCAAAACGTGTCCCTTAACACTGCTATCTATGAGAAACCTGTGATGAATAGCTTGGAAGATCATTGTAATTCTTTTTCTGTTAAGTTTCTGATTTTGATACCATGGAATATAATGTTGAAGATTGCTATGTTTAACTACCTTTATGAGGAAATGGGTTGTATTGATTTTTTTTGAAAAGATCATGTTAATACAAATTGATGAAACAATGTAAACACAAACCGTTACTATTATGTCTACCTAGCAGCTAACTGCCACCCATAAAACAAAAATTGCATTCATAATTGGACCTCATAACACAAAGATAAAATTTTTTTCTCAGCATTTATTTTGAAATTTGCAAGGAATAGAATATGACAAAAACGAAGGTGAAATAGAGGAACCAATTGAGGAAAAGTTGATGAGGATTTGCTAGAAAAATTACTCTAGCTTGTCTATGTTATAAATGCAATAAATTAGTCTATTATTTTATTACACAACAAAGAGACTGAGCATACATCTTTGCAGCTTCGAGGTCCTGTTGACAAATCTGGTTATGAAAGTTGGCCATGCCGTACACTTCATCTAAGCATCGAAACGTTTTCTGGAGTGGCTACTAGTGCGAGCACTCGGTCCCTAGTCAATTTGATACATGCCATCTTTACCTTTAAACAAAGAAAAATCATCATCATTCAAATTATTAACCTTTTTCATTCAAAACATGGAGACCTTCAGCACTGTTCTTAATCATGATCTAGCTCACCTGCATAACCCTCTCAAGGTTTTGATGAATCTTGTGGGTTTTCTCCTTCAAAGCTTTAATGCATTTTTTTACAGGCTGGCTTCTTTAGCCACTTCCTCCAAAATGGCCAAAATCCTTTAATTCTCTTCATTGTTTCTCGGAAGATCCTCATTTCCATCTTGCTCTACAGAGAGTGAAGCCTCACATTTATCTAATTGATCTCCAAAAAGAACTGCTTGGATAATTCAGACTTGTTCACAAAGCCATCTCTAGCCAGCGCTGATAGATTGTAGTTTTCCTCCCTATTAGTATTGAAATTGAAGTCCTTAGACAACTCATGCAAAGAAGGCACCTAATCGTTGTGTTAGGAAAGCAGAGTGTGGAAACACCTTCCACGGTGTCAAATTCTTAGGGGAAATGTGCAAGGGTGACTTTCAATTTTGATTACAGTCATTAAAATGCACGTAACTGAAATAAAGTAAACATAAAGGATAAACAAACACAAAACAGAATACTAGTATTTACGTGGGAAAATCCTTACGGGTAAAAAACTCACATGTACCAAAGCCACAATCACTTATATTTTCTGAAATCAGATTACATAAGTTTTCAATTTTGGTTATACATTCTTAGTCTCTGTTTTACAAATACAGAACACTCAATCACCAACTTTCACAGATGACAGTCTTTTGACTTTGCAACTTACCGAGCATCCCAACAACATTAGTCCATCCTCACACATAAAATATCAAACACTCGATCGAACAATTCCCACAGTTAGAGTCCAAAACTCATTGCAACTATTCTCAAGCATCTCAACCAATTCACCAATCGATCATTGATTCTTCTCTCTTTGAGTATCTCTCTACAACTGATTTTTAGAGTTTTATAAATTCTTTCTCAAGAACAGTTCAATTCGGTTTCTCCATTGGCCCAATTGTCTATCTTACTAGGTCATTCGAAGAGACACTGAGAACTATCTTTGAATTTCCACAAAATCCTCTAGCTCAGCACAGTTCACCAATGATCGATACACAACTCGGCAAGTCAACTGAATCTTCCCCGTGGTCCCCACATTCGTCTTAACGGCTCATCGAGGAAAGTCTCGATTTCTTCAAAACTCTTTATGACCACTTCAAACATAGATGTTACACCGATAACATTGTCGCCAAGACTTCGTCGTGTCTCATCGATATCATCTTCATCAAAGAAAGTAAGGACTTCGATAAAGACCTTAAAGCATTCCACGACCACTGAAGTTACATTGAAACAACTTATCGCCAAAACAAGTCACAAGTCTTATCGATATCTCTTATAGAAGAAAGTAGACACTTCGAGATAAGATCGTAAGGCATTTCATCGATCACCAAGGTTATACCGATAGCAATGCATCACCAAGATAGACTGAATGCTACATCGAAAACATCTTATCACCAGGATAGGACCGGTGTCTCATCAATGCCACTTATCAAAGAAAATAGGCACTTCGATAAGATCATTAAGAATTTCACCAATCACTGATGCTATATCAATAACTGACCATTGGCAAGATCAAACACATGATACATCGATATGTACTTTATTAATGTAGGCCACCGTTTTGCCAGGACACCAAAGATGTTCTGTCGACCACTATAGCAATGTCGAAACTATCCATTGCCAAGTAGATTACCCTATTACATCAGTATTGACCTTATCGATATAGGTTGTGATTTTGATAGAACTTTCACATGCCACATCCAGACCAATGTTACTCCAAAATTTTTCCATTAGCAAAGCTGATCTAATGCTTCCTTGAAAACTTGTCCAAGCCTTGATCCTGCTAATCAGACAGACCACTGAGGAGTTCCATCAAAAATTGCACTGATGAGGGATTTGACCAGTAAGTTTGAGGCATCCTTCCTCAACAATCTTCCACCTGACAAAGAACTTACTGGCATCTTAGAACACTCAGAGACTGCTGAGAATCATGGACTCCAAGGCCCATCATGTTGGTACACTATTTGAATACACCATCATGAACCAGAGTTCACCCTGTGTTGAGATACCTGCAACAATAAACATGAGTGGTCTCACCTTATACATGAATGTTGCCACCTCCTATCATGCCACTACCAATGGACATACATAGAAGTCATTCACAAAGAAAACCACGCAACCTTTCACACACGAATCACAATTCAGTCTCAATGGATATCCAACAAACACAATCACTCAATCCATAGGTAATCACATGTACCAACAAATATCGAAGTCATTGCTAAAATAACGCCCACAACAAGTGCTAATACATCCAACTATTCATACCCCTAGGGTATAACAAATGAGTCCCAAATCAATAACCTGTACCATGCAAACAAAATCCTCAAGTGCAATATCTACCACATACACACCAAGTAGCTCCCACTACGTAGGTAATATCAAGTCTGAAATGAATCCATTAACAACATCACATAGAAGTGTCACCATAAACCTCTAAAATAACCAACTATGTCAAGTATGATCTCCTTCATAGAATCCCAAGCAAGAAGCCACAACAACACCCAAACCTCATAACACATTTTCCATATGATCAACATGGATGTAAGCTCTTCACAAGAAGATCAAACTATTACCATTCCCGAACCAAGGAATAATGCCCAATAATCCATCTCCCAAATATAACCATAAGATATCATAATTCATAAATGCACAAGGAAATAACTAATGCCAATAATCTCCCAAATGAATCTTTCAGAACTAGCTCACACCATAGCTCAAGATCCATATCTATGAAAGATAAGCATAATACACCTGAAAGGAACATTGGGAAATACCTCTCAAGTAATAGACCACCGAGTAGACCAAGAGTGGGGAATAAGAATGCTCATCCAAGATATTCAAGTCTCCAAGACTAATCCAAGAACAATCTCCTCTCAAATCCATACCAGGTGAATCCTCCTTGGTATTTCCTACTGGAACCATTAACCATTCCAACACACACACATTCTGTAAAAACATTAGAACACCAACATCACTTTAGTCTTCAAGTTTCCATGAGCACTTGTAACTAATCAACCCATTCCGAACTCCAAATACAAAACAACAATATCAAGAAGTACCAAGCAAATGATCAATGTACTATATACACAAAAAACCGAAACAAGATCAATGTCAAAGTTCCAACCATGGAAATAGGAACATAAGTATGACAACATGGTATGATCCACACCTTTACCAAGGACCCTTTTGAGCCCTCAAGATGTAAACATATCCAATCACATGAAGATAACCATCTCCAAATAGTGATCCAACAAATGTGAAAAATCCTTTTGCAGCAACACCATCTAAGGCACTCTCCAACATCTGCAACACTGATGAAGATTATCCACAATCTAATAATGAATCTACATCATTGCCAACAACTCCCATTGAAATATGGTATTGAGTCACACATGGCATCATGAGAAACATCTTCTACATAAAGATTGAATCAACTTAATCATTGAACTTCTCAATGTCTACTCTTCCTGATGTGCTCGTCATCTCAATCTGCAATCTTTATCACCGGTCCTACTACAATCCCACTGCAAAAAGGACACAACAAGCCCGTTCTTCCCACAAGGATAGTTTACAAATTTCAAGGCTCTGATACCACTTGTTAGGAAAGTAGAATGTGGAAATGCCTTCTACAATGTCAAATTCTTAGGGGAAACTGGCAAGGATGACTTCCAATTTTGATTATAGTCATTAAAATGTACAAAACTAAAATACAGTGAACATAAAGGATAAACAAACACAAAGAAGAACACCATTATTTACATGGGAATACCCTTATGGGTAAAAAACCACACACCAAAGCCACAATCACTTATATTATCATAAATCAGGTTACATATATAAGTGTATACACTAAAAAATGGCTTCGTTAATTAATCAATTAATTAAATATTTATTATTTAATTAATGTTGACTTGATGAATTGATTAAATATTTATTATTTAATTAATGTCTATTTCTTCTATTTGTTTAATAAATTATTATATTTATTAGATAAACTCACTATAGTCTATTTTTCTTATCCTAGGTCTTCATATTTAGTTCCATTAAAAGTGATTTAATTAAAATACACAATCACTAAATATGACTAAGTCCCCTAGTCCACCTCATAAACCTAGTCACCTTACGCATCACCTTGGCTAAAATAATTAATTATTATTAATTAATAATTAATCATTATCCTCACCCACACAT